>JADRCH010006862.1:230568-267200 GCA_019843965.1 Rhynchomys soricoides
GGTCTCCCCTTTGGAACCTCCCTATTCCCTCCCGCCTCCCCCTGCCACTATTGGGGTATTCCCCCACCCACCCACCCACTCTTATCTTCCCTCCTTGGCATTCTCCTATACTGGGGTATCTAACATCCTCTGGCCCAAGGGCCTCTCCTCCCCCTGATGGCTAACAAGACCCTCCTCTGCCGCATATGTGGCCAGCACCATGGGTCCCTCCATGTGCATTCTTTGGTTGGTGATCCAGTCTCTGGGAGCATCGGGAGGTCAGGCCAGTGGACACTGTTGCTCCATCCATAGGGCTGCCAACTCCCTCAGCTCCTTCAGTCCCTTCTCCAACTCCTCCATCTGGGACCTCACACTCAGCCCAACAGATGCTGTGAAGTGAATCTTGGGTATTCCAAACGTTTGGGCTAATAACTACTTATCAGTGAGTACATACCGTGTTTATTCTTTTGTGACTGAGTTACCTCACTCACGATGATATTTTCAAGTTCCATCCAATTGTCTGCAAGTTTCATGAAGTCATTGTTTTTAATAGCTGAGTAGTATTCCATTGTGTAAATGTACCACATTTTCTGTATCCATTCCTCTGTTGAGGGACATCTGGGTTGTTTCCAATTTCTGGCTATGATAAATATGACTGCTATGAACATAGTGGAACATGTGTCTTTATTAAATGTTGGAGCATCTTCTGAGTATATGCCCAGGAGTGGTATAGCTGGGTCCTCAGGTAGTATTATGTCCATTTCTCTGAGAGTCCGCCAAACTGATTTCCAGAGAGGTTGTATCAGCTTGCATTTACACCAGCTGTCACCTGAGTTTTTGATCTTAGCCATTCTGACTGGTGTGAGGTAGAATCTCAGGGTCGTTTTGATTTGCATTTCCCTGATGACTAAGGATGTTGAACATTTCTTTAGGTGCTTCTCAGCCATTCGAGTTTCCTCAGTTGAGAATTCTCTGTTTAGCTCTCTTCCCCATTTTTTGATAGGGTTATTTGGATCTCTGGAGTCTAGCTTCTTGAGTTCTTTGTATATATTGGATATTAGCCCTCTATCGGACATAGGATTAGTAAAGATCTTTTCCCAATCTGTTGGTTGCCGTTTTGTCCTATTTACAGTGTCCTTTGCCTTACAGAAGCTTTGTAATTTCATGAGGTCCCATTTGTTGATTCTTGATCTTAGAGGGTAAGCCATTGGTGTTCTGTTCAGGAACTTTTCCCCTGTGCCCATGTGTTCAAGGGTCTTCCCCACTTTCTGTTCTATTAGATTCAGTGTATCTGGTTTTATGTGGAGGTCCTTGATCCACTTGGGCTTGAGCTTTGTACAGGGAGATAGGAATGGATCAATTTGCAATCTTCTACATGTAGACTGCCAGTTGAACCAGCACCATTTTTTGAAAATGCTGTCTTTTTTCCATTTGATGGTTTTAGCTCCTTTTGTCAAAGATCAAGTGACCGTAGGTGTGTGAGTTCATTTCTGGGTCTTCAATTCTATTCCATTGATCTACCTGCCTGTCACTGTACCAATACCATGCAGTTTTTATCACTACTGCTCTGTAGTACAGCTTGAGGTCAGGGATGCTGATTCCCTCCCAGACGTCCTTTTATTGTCGAGAATAGTTTTTGCTATCCTGGGTTTTTGTTATACCATATGAATTTGTGAATTTTGAGTTGGAATTTTGATGGGGATTGCACTGAATCTCATAGCCAGCTTTTACGTAGCTGCTGGTGATCCAAACTCAAGTCCTCATGCTTACACAGCAGACATTTCCCCAGCCCACTCCCCCCCCCATTTAAAAATTACTGTATAGTGTTAAAAAGTCAGTGCCTGTTAATTTAGGTTTGCATTATCTGTGAGTGAAATTTCTTGTTTAATATGTCTTCTCCCCAACCCGTTTAACCACAAATGATTTATCATTTTTTTTCTAATTGAACTACATTACTACTTGGCATCTGAGTCTCTGTAAGCTAAAATGAAATCCCAAGGAAACTGCAAACCTTTTTATCCATCTGTAAAGACACTGAAGAAATAAAACTCATCTGATTTTCTAAAGTAATTGCTTTTCCCACATGGCATGAAAAACACACGCTGGCATAGAGAGAAAAGCTTTAGCCAGGAGGCATTATAGTAAACACATGACCAAAGTCAGGATGCTTCTGGGCTTGTGTTCTCCCCAAAGTACATCCAGCAAGACACAAGACTTTGACGACTGGGTATGGTAGTGTATATCTGCTATCCCAACTACTCAAAAGTAAAGCCAGGCTTGCCTGGGCCACATGGAAAGATCAATCTTGGCTGCACAGTGAGACCTTGTACATCTCCCCTAAATCCCCAGAGAAAAACACATCAAACTGGTAAATGAAAAGACCCAAGCATTTGAACAAACCTTGTAGAAATAGTTCTCTTCCTTGGCATCATAAGCATAATATGTCTGTTATTTTAGCAAGTACAGGTTAATCATCCTTTGTCCACAAACCTAAAATCTGAAATTCTCTTGAATCAGAAACAGTGCCCACATAATGCCACAAAAGACAAATTTCTACATTTGACCTCACATTATACTGTGATGGGTGACAGTCAAAATGCAGTTACTCTAAAAATAGTATATTAAAATTATCTTTCAGTTATATATATGAAACATGTAAAATGTAAATGTGTGTCTATAAATATAAGTGCATGTGTAAGTTAGAATTATTATATTCATGTTTATAATTAAGTTCACAATCATCCAAAAAGTCTTTTAATTCCCAATTCAAATACTTCTTCCCCCAAACATTTGAAATAATAGTTTCTCAACCATGTTGTTTCCATGCCTGGAAATTGGACGGTCAGAGGCTAATCAGACAGTCCCTGTTCTACAGCTGCTTGTGCCCTGGGAAGTCTGGTGATTAATTGACATTTCTAAGAATGTAACTGGTATCATTATTCTTAAATGTTCATGCTCTTTAAATATTTCTGATGAACTCTGTGCCTTTGTTGATTGGTCAGTTGGTTCACTGATTGCCTCTTTGGTGCTCTAGTGCCATATCCCACTGTCTCATTTCCCACTTCATTTGACAGTTATGAGATGCTGTGTTGATGGAAGAGCTTCCTGCTTGTACTTGAAGAAGGAATTTATGTGACTGCTAAGAACTGTCAGGAATGTGGGAAGGCTGGTGAGAAATACCAGGAGCTCACCTGGGACACTTGTATGCATAAGGGCTTGGGTGTCCTGTCTCCTAGCTACCTGACTTCTATACAGAGATTTAACTGATACAGCCCTCTAAGCTGTAGGGCAGATTAGTTATCTATGATGAATAAGTCTACTTTTTCCCAAATCACTTTTCTCTATACCCACAGCCAGAGGAGATATACTTCCTAGATGCCACATTCAAACTGTAAATGCAAAACTAAAGAGAACATGGGACTTATATTGACATTTCCCCTCTGTGGAAACGCAGCTGTTTCCAAGGCAGGGATTCTGGGTTCCAGCCTAGTTGTTCAATGAGTTAATTGGGCACTTCAAAAACAAATTGGGCAGCTAGCTCTCAAGTGTCATTCTCAGGCTACAGTGCAGAACTGCTCCTATTCATTGTTTGCTTTGTGTGTGTGTGTGTGTGTGTGTGTGTAGGGGGTGTGTTTATAATAGAAGTATATGCTACATCACGCATGTAAAGGTCAGAAGACAACCTTAGATAGTAGTCCTCACCTACCTTGTAAACAGGATCTTACTGTTTCACTGTTGCACATACCAGGCAACTGGCACACAAACTTTTAGGAATTCTCCTGTTGTCTACCTCCCACCTCCACCTGGAAACAATGGAATTACTGGTTCTCCACACTTACACAGCAATTGCCTTAGCCACTGAGCCACCACTTCAGCCTATATTGCTATTGGTGACAGTATACTGTGGATTATAGATGTGCGTAAGGCATCTGAGCATTTTGCATCATGCTTTAATGAAAGGAGGAAGTGTCTCAGTGTCTTAGTTATTTTTCTATTGTTATATACCAAAACACCATGACCAAGGTAACCTATAAAAGGAAGTGTTTAATTATGGTTTCAGGGAGTTAGAGTCCATGATAGTGAAACATAAGCATGGCAGTAGGAATATCTCAGAACTCAAATTTTCAGCTGCAATTAGGAGGTAGAGAGAGAACTAACTGGGAATGGCACAAGTCTTTTGAAACCTCAAAGCCTGCCCCCAGTGACACACCTCCTTCAACAAGGCCACATCTCCTAATCCTTCCTACCAACTAGGAAACAAGTATTCAAATCTATGAGCCTAGGGGGCATTCTCATTCAGACCACCACACTCAACATTATCATCTGTTGTAAGTTTGTTTGTTCTGTCATAGCCCAGAGTTCTATTATAGGCCTTAATGCCTGTAAATCACTGAGTGGCTAGGTTGGTCTCTTGGGGAAATGTCCTTCCTAACTCAGAAGACTGGGCTGTTCTGCCCGAATTTTGTATATTTTGCCTAGGCTGTGTGATTTGTGTCTTAGAAAGCAGTTGTATGGTGATTTTGTCATGGAGAACAATGGATGGTTCCGTTCACCTAAAGATCATCTGTTGTATGTGTCTTAGATGCATGGCTCAGAGGAATTCCACCCAAATCTTCCTCTTATGTCATGGGATCTCTGTGCCTCGGAACTTACAGCTACCCAGTTATGGTTTGAATCTGACATATCTCCTGTAGGCTCTCATTGTTTGAATGTTCAGTCACTGCCCATAGCATAATTTTGATGGTTGTGGAGCCTAGCTGTTAGAAATAGGAAAGAGCCTTTGAAAGTTATCCCTGCCCCTTATCCTTATTCTGCCTTGCTTTCTCTGTTTCCTGTTCCTCTAAGATATGAAAAGGCTCCATCATATGTTACCGCTGTCATTGAACTACTTACCATGTCATCTTCAGCTATGATGGAGTGAAATTCCTACGAAACCAAGAGTCCAAAGAAAGCTTTCTTTCTATGTTTTATCGGGTATTTTATTACAGTAACAAGAAAAGTGAGTGATGCACACCTGTGTGACACAGTATAGCCTGTGGTGACCATGTATCTGAAAGGGTATAAAACATCCTCAGGTCTGTTTACTGGTTGGATAACACGAGGCTGGTTATACCATGGATCATGATTTGAAGTATCTGCCAGCAAAATCCCCAGGTTAGATTGGACTTATATTTTACTAAGGCCTTACCACTATGCCATTGATAGAGCAATAAGTGACCAGGAATCAGAGTCCTCTTCCTGTCATTGATACCAAAAGCCAAAAATGGATGGAAAAGACTCTATCGGGTTGCTCATTAACACATTCAAAAGACTTGGAAATTTTCCCCATCATCCTTTATAAAGGTAACTATAAACTCCATTAGCAAAACAGTGGTGAATTAATTAGTGATCATAGAACAGTAAAACAAATGTTTATTTAGGTTGTCCATACACAAAGTTATTTCACCAAAGACTTAGCTGTTTGCATCTTGAAAAAGTACCACCCCTCTATGTATAACATTCTTCACAGTGACTGCAAGTGAGCAACAGCAACAAGTGTACTTATATAGCTAATGGGTTGCCTTTTAGGCACTGGAGAAAACAGCCTATAGGTCTCCTGTGGAGATGCTTTATGCTCAGCTAGGAGCACAGACTGAATAGAAATGAGCTGAAAAGTTACTTCAGAGTCCTGTGCTAGGGTGGGACATGAAGGTTAGGATAGGGCTGACGTGTCTAAGGACCTATGTAGTAAGGAGACAGGTATGCCCAAGATGTGCCTACAGGGAGCAGAGAACATTGAGAGCATTGAACCCAGATTGCTCAGCTGCTATAGTGAACAGAGTCTGGAAGTAAAACAGCCATTCCTCATGTGCTGAGGTTGCTTGTCTCCAGAACAGGATCAGACATGTTAATGTAAATAATAGTAAAGTTAATAAGATTTCTAGAATATACTATACCAGAACAGACACGTTGGTGCCTTTCTACGGTGCCAGCACAAAGTATGTCATCAGTTTCATTGACAGGAATTTGCATTAAGAGTCACTGTGGGAATGAATATGTTATGATGATCTCTGTTGAAGGGTTTGCTGTGAGTCAAGCTTAGAACTCACAGGCTTGGGTCCCACTTCAGGGTGGAGTTTAGCTGCAAAAATGAGGAGTGGGGCTATGAAGGCCATAGAGATAGGTCTAGAAGAGTATATGCACAAACGGATGGCAGGTCCAGACGTATAAGCAAGCAGAGTGACATGGGGTATATGTACATGGCATAGCCACATATACACAGCCACACATATATATGTATAACGTACAACACAATATGGATACATAGCACAGCACACATACACATATGCCATATATACACCACTGGCACACATGTACATTTGCATAAATATCTGCACAGATGACATATAGCATATACATATACATCTGTTTATAAATATGCCTACATTCGAACATATCACAGACTTGCCATACTAGACTCTGTCTGCATTATATATCTCTTGGACACCATTGAAAACATAGATTTGAATTTGGTTTCAACAGAACTCCAAATTGCTACATCTTAGTCCTTTTTTATTGTGTGTATCTGTGACCTGGTTTACTAGATTCTTAGAAACTTTGGCAGTTAAAATTAGTTGGTGATTTTATAATGTTGATTCTGAAAGCTTGAGCTGGAAAAGGGCCAAGAAAAAAAGAGAAGGGCAATTGTGAGTGACTGATGTGAGTGACTGATAATGCATAGATTTTAGCAACAAACTGGAGTTCATTTGACTCTGGTTGTATCATACAGTGGCTATTTATCAAATGATACTAAGTACCAGGATCTTTTGACTGGGAACATGGCTACCACATTTCAGGAACTGCAAGGAAAGTAGTTCATGTATATTCCAACTTTTTTGAAATGACACAAGAGACAGCTAACACATGACTTCCTCTTCTCAGAATGCATCCTCAGTTTGACAGCAATATAATGTTCTATAATGGGGTCCTAGAAATTAGGGTCCCTGAAGGAAATACCTTGCTGGGAATTAAAGTGATCTTTCCCTAAAACCCTGGTTTATCTCCCAGATCCCATACCTGGTACCACACAGCTCAACCTACATGTGCATATTTCTTGTCCTTTGTTTCCTCTTTTGCATAAATTAGGATAATGCTGTGAGCAAGGCAAAATTTCTTTTTTCCTGAATTCATCCAGAAATGTAATCAATGTTTTCCCATATATAGTCTATGTAATGAATGAATGCGTGTGCATGCTGATTCAGGTGAAAGTTCAGAAAGATCTAAGCTTTATAGCTAGGGGCTGCACTGACGGTGTTTTGCAACAAAAAACAGCTGTTAAACTAGGTATTGTTCCCTAGACTCTCTACTCTTCTGCTTAAGATACTTTGGTGAAACTTCAAGCTAGAAGCTTCTGTGAATGTCTGTATACTACGAATAGAAAATGTCACTTCTTTAAGTTTTGTCTTCTTGCTCTGGTAAGCTTAGTAGTTTTGTTGCAGTTTGTTTTCTAAACAGTCTTTAATCTCCTGATCAATAACACAAGTGTGCCTGCCCTCTTAGATGGCTCATGAGGACCTAAGTTATTTTGTTTTCATGGTGATATCAGGGAAATTGGGGTCCCCTCATTAATAAAAGAATTAAGAGTGGGCTCAAACAGAAGCTTGAGGACAATTTCGTTAGAGTTTAAAAGAACCCCAGGGCAGGCAAGCTTAAGCAGCTCGGCAGAAGGGGGAGAATAGAGGAGAGAAAGAAAAAGCTGATTGAGTTACATCAGTATGAAGGTCAACCGCATGGTGGGGAGCAGAGCGTCATAGAAAGAATAAAAAGAGGGGCGGGATATAGCTTAGTTGGTAGAGTATCTGCCTGGAAAGAAAGAAAATGTCAAAAGTACTAGAGAAAGTATAGTTAGGCTTTGGCCAGCATTGAAAAGAAAGAGAAGACAAACAGCAACAGCAAAAGAGAAGGTTAGACCTCTCTAAGTCAGGCAGACCCTACAGAACTTCATGGCAGCTTGTAGGGACTACACTGGGGAGCAGGAATTCAGGGAAGCAAAAGTACTTTATCTAATTAAAAAACTATTCCTTCCATCATTTTTAGCACAATTTTAAGATGAACCCACCCTCTTGAGGGATGGTTCCTTAGCTAGGTCAATAACCTGTCCAGGAATATTAAATCTTTGCACAGGCTAGAGATTTCATCTTCTCTGCCAGAGGAAACAATTTCCTCTGAGCCTTGATTGCCGCTGTGTCATTAGGATATCAGTTTCTAGCTCCATTGCTAGGGGAGTTTAACTACTTCTGTTTTCAGGATTAAAGGGCAGCAGAGTGGCACCGACTCTTCTCTATTGTGGAACATGCTAACCCAGGAAGGGACCTTCCCCTCCCATTTCCCCAGGTCACAACAGGGTTATTATTCACAAGGCGGGGTGCTGACATGATAGCCCTGCAGATCCCACCTGATATTATACACCATGCCCACGATGTACAGGAGCTCAAGTACTCTAGGTATGAAACAAGGATGGGTTCCTCTTCTGGGTGACTAGAATATATCCTCTCATTGCTACTTATACATGCTGCCCTTGCAGCATAGCAAAGTTTGCTGGGTCAGTAGCAAAGTTTTCTTGGTAGTATGCTCCTACCCCTATCCCTTCTCCTACCAACCAACCTATGGGTCAGACTTAGGGCCTTGAAATATTAGGTGAGCATTCAACCACTGCGTTATATACTCTATCCCTCAAAAAACCAACTGATTGTTTTTGAAACAACTCACTTTGTAGCCTAGGCTGGCTTTTAACTAGATGCATTTCTTCTGCTTTGGCCTCCCAAATACTGGGATTATATGAAACACCATGCCCAGCCCAGAAGTCAATTTTAGACTGAGAATTGCTCTTTTCCTTAAATCAGATGTTTGTTTTTCTCCTTGGGCTTTATTTGGTGTGGTATGTTGGCAGAGGCACTGCACACTGAGCTGTTGTAAGTTTACTAGTGGTCAACCCATAGGCTTTAATAATGGCATAGACAATTATACATCCAGACCAGCTTTTATATGTGTGTCAGGGGCAGGCCTATGTGTATATGTGCATGTTCATGTGATATGATAGTATAAGAGAAAACTCTGGAAGTCATAGCTGCTTCCAAAATAAACAGTTGTTTTTCTCTTTTCGCATGTCTAATTTTAAGGTTTTTATGACTGAATTGATTCTTGGCCCATCTTAGAGAAAGGCCTATCCCTGTGTATGTATGAGCACTTCCCCTATGCCGTATAAAAATATTACGACTTGAATAAATAGTCCCAAATATATTTATATCTGACAATTCTCACAAAAACATGATTTTTTTCTTTTTTTAGGGAGGGTATTTATTTTATTTTTATGTGGTTATTAAAGAAATGTAGTTGGCATATACACGTGTGTCTATACCATATCTGTGTATATGTGTCATTAATGCCTCATATTCCATATATAACAAGTTCCACATACAGCCTAACATTTAACATGTGTTACAGATCACAAGTGGCAGTGGACACAGGTGTTAGAAAATGTGTAGTCCTTAAAGTGATCCAAGTTCCTAATTGGAATTTTTGCCTAAATTTTTATTGCATCATCTTCTAGATAAGCTGATGCCCAGTGTTAGGAAGTCAGTCTGAGAACGTTGCAGGACCTGCTGCAAAGAGGCCAGTGCCATATTGCCTGAACTGTCCCACTCCCAGGAAGACCCAGAGCTCCACAAGAGGGCCTGGACTGGGACTCTACCTCGAGAATATTCATACTCAGAGGAGTATACACTGGTGACTCAGGACCCCAAGTCCAGGATCCCCCTTCACCCATGCCTGCTCAGAAACACTTTGTGGCCAATGAGCATGGCCCTGCACCTCACCTTATAGGCCTTCACTGCCTAATCTTGAGCCCAGGAAGTACTAGGGCCTAGACAGCACACCTTTACCTGGCTGTCCACAACAAGTCCATACCAGCATCATTTACTGAGTCCGTGGATGTATATATATGATTCGACTGTCCCTCTCTCACAGCTCCTCTGTGCTCAGCAGTGCCCAGCCACAAGACAGCCAGCATGTGAATGAGGACACAACTTTCCCTCAACCAGAAGACCAGCTCTCTTCCAAGTGTCAACACCTACAGACATCAGCCATGGAAACTTCTCGCTCCCCTTCACCTCAGTTTGCCCCACAAAAGCTGACAGACAAGCCTCCCCTGCTTATCCATGAAGACAACTCAACAAGGTATTGTCCTTTTTTTACTTATTTAATGCTTTATTTACATTTCAAATGTTTTCTCCTTTCCAAGTCTCTCCTTTGGAAACCCCCTATCCCATCCCCACTCCCCCTGCCTCTATGAGGGCATTCCCCTACCCACCTACTCACTCCTGTCTTCCCTTCCTGGCATTCCCCTATACTGGGGCATCTAACACTGTCAGACCCAAGGGCCTCTCCTCCCACTGATGGTCAACAAGGCCCTCTTTACCCACATATAAGGGCAGTGCCATGGACCCTCCATATGCATTCTTTGGTTAGTGGTCCACTCTCTGGGAGCATGGGGGGGGGGGGGGTTCCGGCCAGTTGGCACTGTTGCTCCCTCCCCATGGGGCTGCAAACTCCCTCAGCTCCTTCAGTCTCTTTTCCAACTCCTCCATCTGGGACCCCACACTCAGTCCAACAGTTGCTGTGAATTGAATCATGGGTGTTCCAAACTTTTGGGCTAATATCTGCTTATCAGTGAGTACATACTATGTCCATTCTTTTGTGACTGAGTTACCTCACTCAGGATGATATTTTCAAGTTCCATCCATTTGCCTGCAAATTTCATGAATTCATTGTTCTTAATAGCTGAGTAGTATTCTATTTTGTAAATGTACCACATTTTCTGTATCCATTCCTCTGTTGAGGGACATCTGGGTTGTTTCCAGCTTCTGGCTATTATAAATATGGCTGCTATGAACATGTGGAACATGTGTCCTTATTACATGTTGGAGCATCTTCTGGGTATATGCCTAGGAGTGGTATAGCTGGGTCCTCAGGTAGTATTATGTCCAATTTTCTGAGGGTCTGCCAAAATGATTTCCAGAGTGGTTTGTACCAATTTGCATTCCCACCAGCAATGGAAAAGTGTTCCTCTTTCTCCACATCCTCGCCAACATCTGCTGTCACCTGAGTTTTTGATCTTAGCCATTCTGACTGGTGTGAGGTGGAATCTCAGGGTTGTTTTGATTTGCATTTCCCTGATGACTAAGGATGTTGAACATGTCTTTAGGTGCTTCTCAGCCATTCGAGTATCCTCAGTTGAGAATTCTCTGTTTAGCTCTCTTCCCCATTTTTTTGATAGGGTTATTTGGATCTCTGGAGGCTAGCTTCTTGAGTTCTTTGTATACATTGGATATTAGCCCTCTATCGGATGTAGGATTGGTAAAGATCTTTTCCGAATCTGTACGTTGCCATTTTGTCCTATTTACAGTGTCCTTTGCCTTACAGAAGCTTTGTAATTTTATGAGGTCCTATCTGTCAATTCTTGATCTTAGAGCACAAGCCATTGGTGTTCTGTTCAGGAAATTTTCCCCTGTGCCCATGTGTTCCAGACTTTCCCCCACTTTCTCTTCTGTTAGATTCAGTGTATCTGGTTTTATGTGGAGGTCCTTGATCCCCTTGGACTTGAGCTTTGTACAGGGAGATAGGAATGGATCAATTTGCATTCTTCTCCATGTTGACCTCCAGTTGAGCCAGCACCATTTGTTGAAAATGCTGTCTTGTTTCCACTGTATGGTTTTAGCTCCTTTGTCAAAGATCAAGTGACCATAGGTGTGTGGGTTCATTTCTGGGTCTTCAATTCTATTCCATTGATCTACCTGCCTGTCACAGTACTATGCAGTTTTTATCACTGCTGCTCTGTATGTAGTACAGCCTGTGGTCAGGGATGCTGATTCCCCCAGAATTTCTTTTATTGTTGACAATAGTTTTTGCTATTCTGGGTTTTTTGTTATTCCAAATGAATTTGAGGATTGCTCTTTCTAAGTCTATGAAGAATTGTGTAGAAATTTTGATGGGGATTGCATTGAATCTGTAGATCGCTTTTGGCAAGATGGCCATTTTTACTATATTAATTCTGCCAATCCATGAGCATGGGAGGTCTTTCCATCTTCTGAGGTCTTCTTCGATTTCTTTCTTTAGAGACTTGAAGTTCTTGTCATACAGATCTTTCACTTGTTTGGTTAGAGTCACACCAAGATATTTTATATTGTTTGTGACAATTGTGAAAGGTGTCATTTCCCTAATTTCTTTCTCAGCCTGTTTATCCTTCGAGTATAGGAAGGCTACTGATTTGCTTGAGTCAATTTTGTATCTGGCCACATTGCTGAAGGTGTTTATCAGTTGTAGGAGTTCTCTGGTGGAGTTTTTCGGGTCACTTAAGTATACCATCATATCATCTGCAAATAGTGATATTTTGATTTTTTTTCCTTTCCAATTTGTATCCCTTTGACCTCCTTTTGTTGTCTAATTGCTCTAGCTAGAACTAGACAGCCTTGTCTAGTCTCTGATTTAGAGGGAATGCTTCAAGTTTCTTCCCATTTAGTTTGATTCTGACTATTGGTTTGCTGTATATTGTGTTTACTGTGTTTAGGTATGGTCCTTGAATTCCTGATATTTCCAAGACTTTTATCATGAAGGGATGTTGAATTTTGTCCAATGCTTTTTCAGCATCTAATGAAATGACCATGTGGGTTTTTTTCTCTGAGTTTGTTTATGTAGTGGATTACATTGATGGATTTCCGGGTATTGAACCATCCCTGCATCCCTGGGATGAAGCCTACTTGATCATGATGAATGATTGTTTTGATGTGTTCTTGGATTCCAGTATGCAAGAATTTTATTGACTATTTTGGGGGTATCCAGGGCTCACTGTGGTGGGAGAATTGGGTTCTGATGATGCCAAGTTGCCTTGGTTTCTGTTCCTTATATTCTTGCCCTTGCCTTTGGCCATCTGGTTATCTCATGTGTTAGCTGGTCTTGCTCTCTCTGACTGTGGCTTGTCCCTCCTGCAAACCTTTTCATCAGTACTCCTTGGAGACCAGCTCTCTCTGAGAGGAATTTGGGTTTGGAGAGCTGTGGTACAGGGTCAGCTCTAGGGTGCAGACAGAAACCAGAAGGATCCTGTTTCAAGCTGTTCCTTGGTTCCTATGTCCTGATGGCTCTGTGAGGGTCCCTCTTGATTGAGGAATTTGAACAGAAGTGGTGGTCTTCCTGTGCTCAAAGGTGTGTCAGCACTCCTGGGAGACCAGCTCTCTCCTGGCACTGAGTATCAAGCCCTGTGTCACGGGATCAGCTCCCCAGCCTCAGAAGGAAACCAGAAGGCTACTCCTCGGTCCCTGTGTCCTGAAGGTTCTGGACGGGTCTCTGTGAGCAGAGGTGCTGACCTTACCCCTGATCATAGGCTTGTCCACACTCCTGGGAGGGTTGCTCTTTCCCTGTGCTATTTGGATATGGAGTTGCGTGGCACAGACCACAGGCGTAAACCGGAAGGCTCCTGTCCCAGGCTGTTCCTCTGTCCCAGTGTCCTGCAGATTCCAGACGGGTCCCACTGAGCAGTAGTGCCCATCTTACCTCCACTCACCAGCATGTCCACACTCCCTGGATGCTAGCCTTCTCCCTGCGCTATTTGGTTGTGGAGCTCTGGAGCACAGACTGGGGTCCCCATCTGCAGAAGGAGACCAGAAGACTCCAAGATATTGTCTTATGACAGCATGCTATGTATTTAGCCCATGCAGGCTTCAAGTGTTTGTTGCTGGAGCCTTGCTGCACCTTCAAACACTGGGGTAAAACTTGGTCATGGAGAATTGTGTGGAGAATGAGACATTGCTCTAATGACCAGTTGTGATTTGGTGACATCATGATCCCCTTTGAACTTAATGCATTTCATATGCCTTACTCTCTGATATATGCAGACTATGCATGTTTTGCCAGTGATCAAAATCAGGTTTAGCCTAAGTATGAGATCTTTAGGTAAAGTTGAGTAATGTCCAGTATTTTCATAGTCTTTAAAATATTCCTTCACTCTTTTTTTGTTTTTGTTTGTTTTTTTGAGACAGGCTCTTGATATATAACCTGGGTTGGTCTTGAACCCACTATGTATGTAACCTAACCTTTCCTATCCTTATCCTATTGCCTCTAACCTCCAAAGTGCTAAGATAGTCAAGGACTCTGTCAACTGAGCTATACCCTTAACTTCTCAACCCACCCCCTTTAAACTCTGGAATAACTCAGATAAGGCCAAGTGCCGTGGGTTACCTCTTTTCAAGTTATTGGTCAGTGAGTTCTCATAGTTCTCATAATAGGTTATTGTCATTGTTCTTGGTTACTTTCCAGAACTTCATGCCTATTGCCTATTGTAGAAGACACTACATACTTGAGTCATAAAACATGGAGAAAACAAGTTGGTAATGACATTAAAGCTTCATTCCCCTGGCTAGCTTTCCTAGTACAAGAAGGTGTTATGGATGATACTAGGGGAGTAATTGACAGCCTTACCCAGCTTTGAACTCTTGGAATTATAATAATGAACTGACAAGATACGCCTACTCATGCAATAGTGACAGGAATGATAAGGGAAGTTTAAGACCTGTTTCACAAAACGGAACTTATGTCTCCTACTGTTAACAGCAGGAGAGAACTGACTGCTATCATTCTGCTATGTGGACATAGCATTAAGTACTTGTCCTTGGACCCATAGGTTGGTGCATCTCTTTATCCTCATCATAAAAGCTTCTTTTGTAACAGATAGCAATTAACACAGTGATTTACAACTTTTAAGCACACAGAAAATATGAAACTTCTACGTTTTCAACCTTAGATGGAACATCGATATCACACCTCCTCTTCCCAAAGTTCATTGATCATTTGTGGAAGAGTAGCAGAGGTAATAAATGACTATAGCGAAACTGATTTCCAGATAGGACAGGGCAGTTGTGCACATGAACTCACAGTGGCTTTGACTGCATGCACAAGATCGAGCCATACAAATCCCAGCATAAATGGAAGACAGATTCACAAAGTCCCATCCCTTAAGAAGCTGTTGGCAATCAGTGGCTGCTGGGAGGGGAGAGTCAGTTTTCTTTCAATATGTGGCCCCTGAAAGGCTAGCTATGCTCCAATAGATAGTCGTACACCCATGCACATACTAACAGCATTAAGTGAACTCAGTGGTTTTAAAAGACAAAACAAAACAAAATTGAGAAGGAATAGTGGAGGAATGCGGGGTGGATTTGATGAAAACATAAGTATGTATGAAATTCTCAAACAATAAAAAATAAGTTTAAAAAGGACATCATTGATATTGTTATTGCATCTCTGTCTCAGTTAGGTTTCTACTACTATGATATACACCATGACCAAAAGCAACTTGGGGATGAAAGGGTCACTTTCCCCTCACAGCTTACAGCCCACCATTAAAGGATATCAGAGCAGAAACTGAAGCAAGAGACCTTGGAGGGAGAAACACTACCATTGGCTTGCTCCCCATGTGTACTCAGCATGCTTTATTTTACAACCCAGAGTGGGCAGGGCCTCCACATCAATCATTAATCATGAAAATGCTCCAGACTCACCTAGAGGCCAATCTAATGGAGGCATTTTCCAGTTGAGGTTCCCTCTTCGCAGAGAACTCTAGCTTGTGTGATGTTAACAAAAATACCAACACGGTCTCCCGTGACTGTGTTAAATCCACAACTTTATGTGTGTGCCTCAGCTATGTTTATATCTTAAATAATATCATTTAAGCACCTTTCAATTGGTAGCACTGTTAGGAATCTGGAGAGAAGATGCTCTAGTCTGGAAGTTTCTGCTTTAATAGAGCCCCACAGGCTGAGTAGCTTAGAAACAACAGACGTGGCTTGCTCCTGTTTCTAGAGACTAGAAGACCAATGGCAAAGTGTGGCAGATTCGGAAAAGTGCTTTATAGATGGCTCCTTCTTGCTATGTGCTCATATGGTAGGGGAGGCAGGAAGTTCTCGACTGTTGTTTAATAAAGACACTAATATTATTCATAAGGCTCAGTTTTCAAGACATCAGGAGGAAAGGCTGACAGATCTCTCTGAGTTTGCCAGCTTGGTTTACATAGTGAGACCCTGTCTCAAAAAAAAAAAAATCAACCTAGGAATTTGGGTATATATACATTTTTTTTCATACCAGTAGGAAAAGCAATAAGATGATATGTGTAGTAGACAAACTGTGTAACGTTTTCTCATGCCAGTTAGCTTAGGGTGCTATAGCATCTCACATACTAGTATTACAGTGAACACAGTGGGCTTCATAGTGAAAGTGTCTTACACTGGGGCTCAAGACCTGTGTGAGTCTAGGAAGTGGCTTTTTGCCCCAGTGAATACTGGTCAGCCTGCCTTCCTTTCCCCACCCTACCCCCTTTCTCTTTTTCTGACTTTGTTTGCTATTTTTCACAGACTGACCAGACATTCAGCAATCCTCCTGCCTCAGCCTCCCTAGTGCAAGGATTACAGGCATGAGTTACTATGCCTAGCTGGAAACTTGTAGTTTTTAAACTGTTTGCCCTGGGTGAGTCATTGAGTTCCCAGTATACTGCATGGTATCCCTCACAGGATGGCTTTAGGTACCAATATGTGGGAGACATGTGGAACACATGATCAAGCCCCAGAGTGGAAGTGATGGGTGGAGGTACTCAGCAATAATTCTAAACATAGCAACTCTCAATATGTCTTTCAGGGACATGGAGGGACACCCAGGCACCTGCTGGTATGCAACAACCTACTTTTAGATTTGTGGTAATTCTGTCCACTGATTTTTCCTACAAAGGGAAAATTAAGAAGTGGTGCTTGATACATTTGTGTTGCCCTCTGAATAAAAACAAGAAATTAAGGAGTGGAGCCATAGCTCATGCGATAGAGCATTTGTCTTCCCAGTACAAGCCCTTGGGAGGTCAATGCCCATTTTTATAAGAAAACAAAAATGAATGTTAAACAGGTCTTATATCATTCAGGGTCTCTGTCCAGTGCCTAGAGGTGTGTGGCAGAGTTTAAATTGGACTGCTAGGCATCCAGAGACCATGTGAGGGGTCAAATGAGGACACTTTCCAACCTTTGCCTTGTCTTTCTTTTTGTCTGGTTGACAATGGGTCTTTGTGTTGGGACCCCTTTGTGAATCGTGGGTGGAAATCTGTACATGTCAAGATTTCAGAGGACAGTGCTTGTCTTTGCAGAATCGAGCGGGTGATGGACAACAATACCACTGTGAAGATGGTGCCCATAAAAATCGTGCACTCAGAAAGCCAGCCCGAGAAGGAGAGCCGCCAGAGTCTCGCATGCCCAGCCGAGCTGCCCGCACTGCCCAGTGGGCTGGAGAGGGACCAGATCAAGACGCTGAGTACATCAGAGCAGTGCTACTCCCGATTCTGTGTGTACACACGACAAGAGGTAGAAGCCCCTCATAGAGCCCGCCCTCCAGAGCCCCGGCCACCCAGCACCCCTGCACCTCCTGTCAGAGATAGCTGTTCCTCTCCTCCCTCCCTCAACTATGGGAAGGCCAAGGAGAAGACCATGGATGACTTGAAGTCTGAAGAATTAGCCAGGGAGATTGTGGGGAAGGACAAGTCTTTGGCTGACATTCTGGACCCCAGCGTGAAGATCAAAACTACCATGGATCTGATGGAGGGAATTTTTCCCAAAGATGAGTACCTCCTAGAGGAAGCTCAGCAGCGGAGGAAGCTGCTCCCCAAAGTCCCCTCACCCAGAGTCACAGAGGACAAGTAAGTAGATGGCAAACACCATAGCTGCTTGTTTCTCAGTCCCTATCTCATAGGCTTAGAAGTGAAAGAAGGGACTTAGGGTGTATCGTTATTCATGGTTGCTCCTGCCTGGAGATGATGCTTTTCCTTGGGATTCTCAAACTTAGCACTGTTTGGTAAGGTTTAAAATTACCATACATGGATTTAGCAGAGGTAAGATGACGCCCACTGCAGTAGCTAATGTCTTTAACTTACGGCTGACATGAATATGGCAGAACCCACAAATCCTCTCTAGTTTTGTCTATCACACTGGAGAATGGGGCACTCCTGCCATCTAGTGGAAAGACAGTAGGTACTACTAAAGATATAGTGTATGAGACAGCCCTGATATGATGAGGCTGTCCACCTGCCACCTGTCTTGTGTTCATCATCTAATCTCTGTATTTAATATGCATATCATGTGCCTGTCCATCTATTTGTTTTTTGAAGTAGGGTCCTTCTAAGTAGCTTGGGTTCCCTTAAACTTGATTCTGCTACCTCAGCTTCCTGAATGCTAGATTTATAGGCTCTATCACCACGCCTGCCTATCTCCCTCCCATCATCCCCTTCTTGATAATGTTGAAATCAAACCCAGGTCCTTGTATATACTAAGTAAATTTGTCATCACTAAGTTACAAGCCACACCCATTTTATTTTGTTTCAAGATAAGTTAATTGGACTGGCTTTGAACTCAAAATCTTCCACATGTGTGCTACCACACTTGGCTCATCTTAGGTTGGTCTATACAGCTATCGTGTAATCTTTACATATATTTAATCTGTGTGTCTTTTGTTTACCTGCCTTTCCCCCACTTTTGAAGCACATTACAAAGTCTGCCTCCAGTTGAAGAATGCTATATTGAGCAGCATTTTCTTTCATTAGAAATGTTTTTGTTGAGCCAGGCAGTGGTGGTGCACTCCTTTAATCCCAGCACTCGGGAGGCAGAGGCAGGCGGATTTCTGAGTTCGAGGCCAGCCTGGTCTTCAGAATGAGTTCCAGGACAGCCAGGGTTACACAGAGAAACCCTGTCTCGAAAAACCAAAAAAAAAAAAAAAAAAAAGAAATGTTTTTGTGTGTTTAAATTTCAGTTACCTAGGGGCTGAGCATGTACCTCAGAGGTAAAGTATTTACCTAGAATGTGTATGGCCTTGAATGTAATCCAAATCACTGGTGGGATAAGAAAAGCAATTTTGCTTCTACAGGAGACATATGACCATGTGACAGTGTCTCAAGACATTTTTTTTGCTATATCTGGGGGCATGCAGTTGATATCTAGTATATGGAACCTAGAGGTTCCTTTCAAGATTCAGCAGAACGTAGGATGGCTCAGCACATGTATAAGCGTGTGTGTGTGCACGCGTGCACACACACACAGTTTTAAAAACTAAACCCTATAGCCTAGGTTGGGGATACAGCTGGGTATGAGAGTACTTGCCCAGTATGGCATGGTCCACAGTTTCCAACTTACTACTGAAAAACAATGGCAGTAATGAATAACAATCTGTGAATCTTGTGAGTATTAGTAGAAAAAGGTTTTTATTTTATTTTTGAAAATATTTTGGGCTTAGCCTTCATTTCTCATTTCCCTGGCTCTTGTCCTTCTCTTGGTGCCATTTGTTACAACTTAGGTACTAGGTTCAAAGAGTGTGCATGTGTCACAGCTGATTAAAATTTTGGCCTCTTTACCCAGGAAACAGGACCAAGGTGTGCCAGGGGTTGTGTCCTTGGCCACCAATTCTACCTATTACAGCACATCAGCTCCCAAGGCAGAACTGCTTATCAAGATGAAGGACCTACAAGAGCCTGAGGAGTATTCAGCGGGTGACTTGGATCATGACCTTTCCATTAAGAAGGTAAGAAAGAGAAGCACAAGTCTGATGTCAACTCAATAGCTCCAACTCACAGCTATTAAGGTAGCTGAGGCAAGAGAATCATTTAAGGCCAGGAGTTCTGGACCAGCCTGGGAGAAATAACAAGATCTGCCTTTATACAAACAAAATTCCCTGCCTTCTGAACATGCCTGTAATCCCAGCACTGAGAAGGCTGAGGCAGGAGAGTGACAAGTTTGAGTCAGTCTATGCTGCACTGTAAGTTCAAGACCAGCCTGAGCAGCCGGGCAGTGGTTGCGCACGCCTTTAAACCCAGCACTTGGGAGACAGAGTCAGGTGGATTTCTGAGTTCAAGGCCAGCCTGGTCTACAAAGTGAGTTCCAGGACAGCCAGGGCTACACAGAGAAACCCTATCTCGGGGGAAAAAAAAAAAAAAAAAGACCAGCCTGGGCTTCACAGTGAGATCCTTCTTCAAAAAATAAAATAAAAACACAAACAATCCTTCTCTCAAAATTGTAGGCAGGGTCACTGAAAGGTAGTAGGACCACTCATTTGTCACCTCAGCAGAGACCTTGCACAGTATCTCTGAGGGCATTTGTGCTGGCTTTTCACATTAGGCATGGGCATGAGTAAGCTGTTCATGCTTAATTCTGTTCTAAGCCTTCTACAAAACCCTTGAAGATCCTACTGTAGGCAGACTAGAGAAAGGAGCCATCTGTAAGGGACCTTGTGTTCTCATAGGAATTATGTAAGGCCACCACCAACAACAACAACAAAAAGATGTCTAACATAGGCTTAGTAAACCTTACCTTTCTGCCTGCTTTTGTAAATAGGTTTTATTGAAACATAGCCACATCCATTTGTTTACATATTGACTGTCGCTGACCAGGTAACCTACAAGGAGTAAAATATCTCCTCTCTAGCCCCTAATGGGAAAAGTATGCCAACCCTTGTTATTCTATCTCAGGTCTCGGACAGTTGGAACAGGGTGAATAGAAATAGATAAATGCCTGATTGTAGAGACCCAGAGCGATGCCAGAGCTCAAGCCCCAGAAATGGGTACTATGTGAGGGAAAAGTGAAGCAGGTATAGATGTCCCATGGGAAGAGCTTGGTGGTCTTTAGGAGAAGCAGCAGAAGGTAAGGCTTCAGCTTTGTGAACTAGGAAAGAAGGTTGGAAATTAATTCAGGATCATGTTATATGGCACCCATGACAGTCACTGCTAGGACAGTGTTATATCTATTTTTGCCAACCTGGTAATTTGAAAGATACCATAGATTAATCTTAATTATGTTAGAAATGTTAGAGAGGGAATATCATGGACTATTTATACATTAAAAAATCCTTTCAGTGTAGAGAATGCTAACATTTTGGATTCTGGGAATTAAATACAGAGATGGGTGTTTGGTCTCTCAAGAGACTTTGAATTAGAGTATTATGTATTTAATTCTAGTTGCATGCCCATATTTTTAAAAACATGTTCAGTTTTTGTCCTCATAAAACAGAAGTCACAGAATTTGAAGCATTTTAATTTAGGCCGCACTGTACATACAGCGAACCACTTTCTTTACAGTTAGTCCTTGTTATTTCATATTGCAATGCATTTAGAAGTGCATACCCTAGCAAAGGACATAGCCCATTGGAAGAATGCTACCTAGTGTGTATTAGGCCCTAGATTCGCTCTCTAACACTCTACTCTACAAAGTATATCAAAATATCTTTAAATTATAGGTGTGGTGGCACATATCTATAATCCTAACATTCAGGAGGAAGAGGGAAGAGGATTAGCACAAGTTCAGGGCAAGTCTGGGATACATAGCCAGATAGTACAGCATCCAGAGCTACATAGCAAGTCCATCTCAGAAATGCCATCCCCAAAAACCAACTTAAAAAATGATCTCACCCACCTTTGCCTGTATAGTGAGTACCAGGTGCTAGGATACTGTGTCACTAGAAGCGACTACTTTGGGTCTGAGTGAATCACAGTTTGAACATTTTTTATTATATTTTCTTTATTTATTTTTGGACACAGACTCATGTTATATAACCCAGGCTGACCTATAACTTATTATATAGTCCAGGCTAGCCTCAAACTTGTTGTCCTCCTGCTTCAGCCTCCTGGGTTCTGAGATTACATACCTGCAACAACACACCCAGCCAGACTTAACATTTTTAGACAGTAAAGATTAATTTGGCCATTCCTCCACCCCATTGTTGAGATGAAAGTACTCTACCCATAAACGGCATCCTAATCCTTTTAATTAAAACAAAAAAAGTGTGTGTGCATGAGGGGTGGGCTTCTTTGTGTGTGCTGTACAATTTGTGTTTGTTATACTTTAGTTTTTGAGACAGAGTCTTGCTATATAGCCTTGTCTGGCCTGATACTTCATATGTAGCCCAGGCTGGTCTTAAATCTCTTACAGTCTTCCTGCCTCAGCCACCTCAGGGCTAGACAGACATGAACAACTCTATCTAGCTCCACATTTTATTTTTACTTTTGCTCTTTGAAAAGCAATGCCTGATGACTAGGGAGATGGCTCTTGGGTAAAATACTTGCTGTGGAAGCATGAGAATTGGAGTTCAGAACACATAAATGTATAATGGGTATGGCAGTCTGCCTGTAATTCAGTACTTAGGAGACAAAGACCGGACTCCAGAGCAAGCTGACTAGCTAGAATGGCCAGTTTGTCATTGTCTGGTTTCAAGTGAGAGACCCTGCTTCAATATAAAATGGCAATCAAGAATGACACTCAGGTCAACCTCTGGCCTTCACATACATACATGCACATCATATACACATAGAATGGAGTCAGGGTACACCCACGATCCTAGCATTGAGGTTGAAGCAGGAGTACCATAAAGTGTAGGCCACCATGAACTATACAGACAGACTTCTCTCAACAACAGTAACAATAAAATGCCAGAAACAAAATTAGTGCCTTATGGTTGGGGATATAGTTCAGTGACAGTGCATGCCTAACATGTAAGAGGTCCTGGGTTTGATCCCCAGGACTACACACAAAAATAAAAATAACAATAAATAAAACTTATCCTTTCAACCAGTGGTTCTCAACCTTCCTAATGCTGTGACCTTTCATACAGTTCTTCATGTTATGGTGACCCTCAACCATAACATTATTTTCATTGGTACTTCAGAACTATAGTTTTGCTGCTGTTAAGAATTGTAATGTAAATATCTGTGTTTTCCAATGGTCTTAGGCAACCCCTGTGAAAGAGTTGTTCTACCCCCACCCCCAAAAGAAATCACAACCCATAGGGTGAGAACCACTGCTTTAAATGGCTTGTGTAGCATGTGGGCTATAGTGTTATTCTTCACTGGTCTGTCTGAAGAAGATGGGGTTCTAGAAACAAATGCTTGGTGGTGACTGCACAACAGTATGAGGGTGCTAATTTCCACATTACTACACACTTAAAATGGTTAAAATAATAGGTCTATATATTTTAGTGATGCATGCTGTCTTAGTCAGGGTTTCTATTTCTGCACAAACATCATGACCAAGATGCAAGTTGGGGAGGAAAGGGTTTATTGAGCTTACACTTCCATGCTGCTGTTCTTCACCAAAGGAAGTCAGGACTGGAACTCAAGCAAGTCAGGAAGCAGGAGCTGATGCAGAGGCCATGGAGGGATGTTCCTTACTGGCTTGCTTGCTTCTCCTGGCTTGCTCAGCCTGCTTTCTTATAGAACCCAAGACTACCAGCCCACAGATGGTACCACCCACAAGGGGCCCTCAGCCCTTGATCACTAATTGAGAAAATGCCTTACTGCTGGATCTCATGGAGGAATTTTTCTCAACTGAAACTCCTTTCTCTGTGATAACTCCAGCTTGTGTCAAGTTGACACAAAACCAGCCAGTACACATGCCTAGGATGAATAAGGCCCAGAGTTATATCCCCGGCACTGCAAAAGAAAAAAAGTTGAAATGGTTTATGTATGGTACAATTAATTTACAAACAAGTAGTCACTTATTTGTATTCTGGTCAGATCGAAGGCAGTAGATTACACTGAAAGATGTCTCAGAACGTCACTGACATCCTTTTACATATGTTACTTTAACCTTTTTGTGATGAGATACTTGACAGACAACTTTAGAGAAGGACAATTTCTTGTTAACCATGGTTTCATAGACTAAATACTTCCATAGTAGGTATGACATGGTGGAGCAGAGTTGTTGAGCTCATCACAGCTAGGATGTAGAACAAAATAGCAACAGGAAGATCAAAATGCAGCACCTCAGATCATGCCTACTATGTCAGTCTTCCAAGGAGGTTCCACTTTTTACAGCCCCACCACCTTCCAATAGTTTTGTCAAATTCTGAAACGGTAGGATGGATAAAACCATTAATTAGGTCAGAGCTCCACGTTCTAATTGTCTCTGAAAACATCAGATACATTCTGACCTGTGCTTCACTACTCTGCTAACAAGTTTTCAGTCCAGTCAAATTGACAATCAAGATTAACTGTCAGACTTTGTGTACTTTTCTTTTCTTTTCTTCTTCTTTTTTTAATCTTTGTGACAGGGTTTCTCTATGTAGCCCTGACTATCCTGGAACTCACTCTGTAGACCAGGCTGACCTCGAACTCAGAAATCCGCCTGCCTCTGCCTCTGCCTCTGCCTCTGCCTCCTGTGTGTTGGGATTAAAGATGAGCCACCACTGCCCAGCTGGTTTGTTTATTTTAATGGCACTGAGCCCAGAACCCAAGACCTCTTAGATACTAGGCAAATACTTTATCACTGACCTATATACATCAGCCCTCTTTTGTTTTTTTATATATTTATATATACACATCAGAGTTTATATATTCAGTAAGTACAAATAATTTCTTTTAACATTTTTGTGTGGGGGACTGTGCATCCACATACCACAGCACATGTATGGAGGTTAGAGTACAATTGGTGTGAGAATGGAATTCATGTCATCAGATTTGATGACAAGCACCTTTATCTGTTGAGCTACCTCTTTGGCTCCTATAAACAAGGAAGCTTATATTTAACTAGGAGGCTTTCTCCTCCCACTGGTTTTACAAACCCCCCATTATTTGATGATGCAAAGATTAACACACCCAATCTGCCTGAATTCTGCCCAGGCTGTATGTAATTTGGCCACACTTTGGGCACCAGCTTGGGATCATCCTAACAAATATCCCCATGCCTCCCTGTGCCCTACAGCAAGAGCTCATTGACAGTATCAGCCGCAAGCTGCAGGTGCTCCGGGAAGCACGTGAGAGCCTACTGGAGGACATCCAAGCCAACAATGCTCTTGGGGATGAGGTGGAAGCCATTGTGAAAGATGTCTGCAAGCCCAATGAGTTTGACAAGTTCCGGATGTTCATTGGGGACCTGGACAAAGTGGTGAACCTCCTGCTGTCACTGTCAGGACGCCTGGCCCGTGTGGAAAATGCCCTTAATAATTTAGATGACAATCCTTCTCCTGGAGATCGGGTACATGCAAACACATCTGTCTGGGAAATGGGAAGTGATAAGAATCCTTCAGAGAGGCTGGCCTTAAGGTGCCAAGAAAGTCAGCTCTTAGAAGCCTCATACTATCTGTGCATGGCCTGTGTACCATCCAGAGTATGGTACTCTGATACATCTGAGGTCCATTCTCTTGGTTTCCTTTCAAATGACAGAACAAGCTAAGGAGATGCAGGGAGTCGGGGGCATTATAAGCATGTACCACCATGTGCACCCTCAGTTTTCTTATACTCAAGAGAAGTACCTTCCTTCCTTCCTTTATTTCATAGGTTGTATTTTAGTCAAACTCTACATCCTTTGCATATTATGGAACTTAATGTCCTTATTAAGGAAATCTCTACTGCACTCCCCTACTACTATCTCAGAAGCCTTTAGGCACCTATGTGGTTTCAACGGCCTCAAACACATTTATAGACCCAGTTAATGTCTGCTTATCTTCTGACTGGAGTAAGTTGGCCTTACCTGGCCTCTTTTCATGAAAATATCTTATTGGTTTGTTCTGAGCCTGACAAAGCAAGGTGCTCTCTAAAGCGTGTATGGTCATGGACATGCCAAAGAGAGGTTCTGGTTCAGGCCACATTTAGTAACAGGTAACAGCTCCTCTTTCCTGGCCTCTTTCTGCCAGACTCCATGTGAAGACATTGAATGCATTCCTCTCTTCCTTTCTTAGCTTCCTTCATCTTGGAGTTGGAAGGGCTTCTATTGTGTGTATTCTGTAAACTATAAGCAGTGATTGTGAATTTTATGTGTTAGAGACATGGTTGTCTATCCCTCAACCCCAAGCAGGACACTGTACTCCCACCCCACCCCCACCCAAACAGGACATGGTAAGGAGTTAAGGGCTGTTCCATTACAAACTTCCCAGAAGTTCTGTTCTCTGTGTCTTGCTTTTCTGGTTCTTTCTTTGTGTTTGTAGCACCTGTCAAAGAGTTTAATTCTTCTCTAGAATCAATCTTAGTCGTGTGTGTGTGTGTGTGTGTGTGTGTGTGTGTGTGTGTGTGTGTGTTTCTCCCTCTCCTCCCCCTCTCATTCTAGACATTGAACCCATGGTCTGACTTAGACTAAGGAAACTCTCTACCTCAGAGTTATAGCCTCTATCTTATTTTTACTTTCCGCCCAGCCTCCTGAGTAGCTGAGATTACAAGCCTGTGTCCCCAGGCTCAACTTTATTATAGTATTTCCCCTTTTCAATTTTGGACTAACAGGCACCCAAAGTCCTTTGTCCCTTTGAAGCATGTCAGAACTTTGTAGTTGCTAGACCCTGGTTTTAAGACACATGGGAAGAAAGAGAAAGGAAACTGAGAGAGGGCCTATGAGTGGCTTTTTGGAGGGGCAGGGAAGGAAGAACTGTAGAGAAGCTAGCTGGAGTTACATGTAGACCACATCCTAGTCACTCCTATGGGGATCCTGTGTGACTTCAAGGTTTCCATGGGTAACTATGAGATAAGTCTCTAAAAGCTATAGGGCTTTTTAAGGGATTAGCCAGTCTCTGCTTTAGTCCTGCCTCAACTGAACTTTCTGTCTTCCTCCCCCTCAATAGCAGTCACTATTGGAGAAACAGAGAGTCCTAACTCAGCAGCATGAAGATGCCAAGGAGCTTAAAGAGAACCTTGACCGTCGAGAGCGCATTGTGTTCGACATCCTGGCCACCTACCTCAGTGAGGAGAGTCTGGCTGACTATGAGCACTTCGTAAAGATGAAGTCAGCCCTCATCATTGAGCAACGAGAGCTGGAAGATAAAATCCACCTGGGTGAAGAGCAGCTCAAGTGTTTGTTTGACAGCCTACAGCCTGAGAGAAGCAAGTGAGAGGCCCATTCCTACAGAAGGTGGACACAGAGCCTTGGAGATTAATGCCTGGAACTACAAGAGTGAACCCAAGCCTATTTGCCCATCTCTGGAGAGACACACTCTGGAGCCACAAGGCTAGTAAAAAAGCAATAATGTCCTGCTAGTATGTGATGATTTATTTATGATTTTCATTTTTGTTGGTTTGCTGAGCATAGTTTTGTATCACATGTGATTTCACAGAATGCCAGTCAATAAGGGTTCCCTAGCCCTCCTTTGCAGCAGTGGCACCATTGTTCCTCCCTTGTGTAGATGCCAAATACATCCCTATGGTGCATGAGAGGAAAGACCCTTGTGATTTAGCCAGGCATGGGCTGCTGTGTGTTCTGTCCTTGTTCATTTAACAGTGTGAGCATTCATCATTCTGTCATCATGACATTCTCTGACCCAGTAAAAATCCGTGATGATAATTTATTGATGTGTGGAAAACATGAACAGTTTCCTAGTAGTTAAAAACTAACTATAAAATGATATTGGATTTATTCATTCCAAGATTAAAATTATCACATAACTTGTGTGCATGTTTTTAAACACCCCAGACAGATAGCTAGTATCCTTCCTGTCGTATCTTAAATAATTTCTAGCCAAGTGATATTAATTGGTTAAAAGTATGTCTACTAATAATGTTACTGCTTGCTCTTTATTTCCTGAAACCAATGGAATATTTTGAAGTTTCCTTCCCCAGAACGCTAATTTGTATACATGATCTTTAATGATAATCAGTGGCTTATCTCTTTTTTGTCTGTTACCATGGGCCACATGCCATGCACCTTAAGACTTAAGACTCCATCCAATGGTCAGAGGTCCTGTGGAGTGACTAGTGCTTACATTTGAAACAGGGTTTTGTCCTTAAAAGTTCAAATGGCAAGATGACAAACAGAGTGTTACTCATTAAAGCTACACTGTCATCCTGTTGGTTTCCAGTTGACAAGACAGAGGTTGGGAAAAGACATTTGTAAATCATGTGTCTGACTTGTTGCTCATTTTGTGTTTGCTATTATTTGTTTGTTTTAGAAGAGTCTAACCCAGATTGGCTTCAAACTCTCTATGTAGTCCAATGACCTTGAACTCCTGAGCCTCCTGCCTCCACTTCCTGAGTTCTGGGTTTAGCAGTGTATCCCACTTCATGGCTTCATACATTTATCTGATAAAGGATTTGTATAAAGAACTTCCAACACCCAAGAGTAGAAATGGTTTGAAAAAAAGTGGGCAAAAGACTTTCGTAGACACTTCACCAAAGAGGATATATGAATGGCAGATAAACACATGAAATATGTTCAGCTACTAATGCTGTGTATAACCTCCTTATGTTAAATGTGTATAGATTTGGTGTAGTTCAAAGGGTGTTTATGTAACTAGATGCATGGTGAGTGATGAGCAAGTCCCCCTGGTGACTTGATATTTAAGCATCACTAGTCTTTGTTCTGTCAAGGGATTATTTAATTTGTATGTTCCCCTGAGACTGCAGCAGAAACAAAGATTCCCTTCTCCTAGCAGTAGCCACACCTTTTCCAAAACACACATGCACACTTACATCCATGTGTATGTGCATGTGTTCACACTCCCACACACAGTTGTCTTAAAGGACCAGAATCCATGCTTCTTGAGCCAGAGGAACAGACATTGACACCATAAGCTCTGGTGAAGATGATAGCGTCATCCACACAGCTGAGTCAAGATGGGCAAGCTTCTGTACTGCAGACCATGGATGGCATGGTTGACAGCCTATCACTGTCACTCAGAAGAAGATCTTTGCAAAAGTGTTGATTCCTATTAAATGAAGCTACTCTACCTTTTGAAGTTCCTCATCTGCCACTGCAGCCTCTTTCTCCTTCCACTTGGTCATCCCTTGCTGTGAATGTGGGTCATATCAGAAAACACGACGCTGGCTCTCCACAAACTTTCCAAGGAATTGCAGACTACTTTGTTTTTAATTTACACCAAGCTATTTACCTGTGGTTCTTTACCCCCAGATACAGTGTTGTGAACATTTTAATGACATGTGTGTAACATGTGAGTAATGGAATTTTGTTTGTCTATAACCTGCCTGTTCATGTTGCTTCAGAATTGTATGTTATGGGAAACAATATATAGTGCTCTAGCATGCTTGCAATGAAACACATAACAATTATGACCTTCCTATCCATTCCCTGCTTGCCCGTTCCATGTCTGATTAGCAGGGACACAAGAATTCCAGAGAGTCCATGTACATATGACTATGAATTGTGATATTACTGCATAAGAAACAATCTGGTGCTATGGTAGGTCCTTGGCATGCATAGGCGTGGGCATGGGCACAGCTATGGAACTCTCTGTACATATACTGACCTTGCTTGTGGTCAGCTTTTGTGACTTTACCCTGAACTCTGCCCTGGCAAATATGCACATTCATGCTTGATGCTTACCACTTATCAACAGATCCTCTTGCTTGACTTTAACAAAATAAATAGTGTCTCTTCAAATGAAAGAAGAATGTCTTTATTTCCTACTGTATAGCTTTGTAAAGAGAATAAAAATACTAGTGCTGGGCTTGTATCCCACGGGAAAGGGGTATGAGCATGGAGCCCTGAGTTCTCACAGTAGTATTCCTCCTCCAGAAATACTGCTGCCAAACACATCCCTAAAGGGGCATGGTAGATAAAATTCTTGTGATTTGGCTTGATGCAGGCTGGTGTGTATTTTGTCCTTTTTAAGTCAACAGTGTGACCACTTATCACATCTGTTATAATTCTGTTACCCAGCAAAAATCAGTGGTGATAATTAATGTGCAGAAGTACAAATGGTTTCCTGGTGGTTAAAAACAAACTAAAATGAACAACATCCATGTTAAGTGTACTACTCAATCAAAGATTAAAATATTAAGTGCATTAACATCCCTACTGCAATGCTATTTTTTAAATTAATGACATTGTCCTTTGCACTACCACTTTCTGAGCAGCTTTTCTAATCCTTTTAGTATTCCCCCATGGCCATGGCCTGTCCATCTTACTGATCTCTTGCAATCTGGCTTAACTTCCACACCTTCCTCTCTCACCTTATTGGGCACATGAAGCTAGAAACATAGGGTTCTTGGCGGGGGGGGGGGGGGGGGGGGGGGGGGGGGGAGGAGTTGTAGCAGGAGGGTGGGTCTGAAACACATAGTTAATCTGTTGAATCTTTTTTCTTGGTACTTTATTTACATTTCAAATGTTTCCCCTTTTCCAGATCTCCCCTTTGGAACCTCCCTATTCCCTCCCCCCTCCCCCTGCCTCTATGGGGGTATTCTCCCACCCACCCACCCACCCACTCTCATCTTCCCTCCTTGGCATTCTCCTATACTGGGGGATCTAACACCCTCTGGCCCAAGGGCCTCTCCTACCTCTTATGGCTAACAAGACCCTCCTCTGCCGCATATATGGCCAGCACCATGGGTCCCTCCATGTGTATTCTTTGGTTGATGATCCAGTCTCCGGGAGCATCGAGGGGTCAGGCCAGTTGCCACTGTTGCTGCCTCCCTGAGGCTGCAAACTCCCTCAGCTCCATCAGTCCCTTCTCCAAGTCCTCCATCTGGGACCTCCCACTCTGCCCTACTGTTGCTGTGAAGTGACTCTTGGGTATTTCCAACTTTTGGGCTAATAACCACTTATCAATGAGTACATACCATGTTCACTCTTTTGTGACTATGTTACCTCGTTCAAGATGGTATTTTCAGGTTCCATCCATTTGCCTAAGAATTTCATAATACTACCTGAGGACCCAGCTATTGCCAGGCCAGCCCCATGCTTCAAAACCCCCATGGCCTTTTGTGGGGCACATCAGACAAGCCCATGCTTTGCTGCTATACCTTTCTCTCTGGAACCCAGTCAAGTCGCTGTGAGAAGGAAAACACCACACAAACTTAGTTCAGAAACAATGGTAACTCAGTCTCTGGGTTGAACAACTAGAATCCTAATCTTGTAAGCCATCTAAATCTAAATCCTCTGGTGGCGAATCCTGGCAGATCTGCCATTGAAACCAGGAGACACTAGTAGCTGTATCTTGTCCTCAAGCTGGTCCAGTCCAAAAAGCCCCTAACATTCTCCTGCTTCCTCTCTTCCTCTGTCCAATCCGAAAGTCCCACCTACTCTCCCAGTGATTGGTCCCTTTATTCATTCAGGGAAGGTTCACAAGAAGTCACTTGAGTACGTGACTCATTCCTCCTTCCAGATAGCCCCTCCTGGGAAAGCGGAATTAACGTCAAAATACAGGCAGCACCAAGGCCATCCACAACAGAATATGATGTTTGCTGAGCACAAAGTGCCTTGTCGGATGGGAACTTTGGTCTGAACAGTGTGTACTCCCCCACCTGGCTCATCTTGGAACCTCAGAAGCAGCCTATTACTTTAATTCAAGGGTTAATGTTCCTTCTTTTCAAAGCATTGTTCTTACAGATGCACCATAATACCCAGTTTCCGGTAGGCAAAAGCAGAATTAACAGTTCAAGGCCAGCCTTGGCTACTCAATGAGTGTAAGGACAGATGGCCTACATTAGATCTTGTCTCAGATAAAATAACAGCAAAGATAGTACACGGTCAAGCCTGGTTATCTAGCTTGACTGATGCCCTGGGCAATGAAGGGCAACAGCTTTCAGGTGTATGACAGCTGAGGATGCATTAGCCCACACTTCCATGTCTTAAATCTCTATCATCATTCACGAATTTAATTATATTCCTCATGTAGCTACTTGTTGCCAATCCTCTGATGGGATAGGCATTTTCTATTATCTCAGAAGACGCATACATAATTATTCTCACTCTACTCTTTTCTGACCATGTGCTGCCTAAAGTATCTGTTCTGGTTGTTCTGGTGTTTTGTGTTTTATTTTTGGTGAGAGAGAGAGAGAGAGAGAGAGAGAGAGAGAGAGAGAGAGAGAACGTGTTGCGCTTGCAACTTGACTCAAACTAGAGTTGTCTGGGAAGAGGAACCTCAGTTGAGAAAATGTCTCCATCATATGGCCTGTAGGCAAGTCTATGGGACATTTTCCTGTTTAATAATGTGGGAGGGTCCAACCCACTGCCCTTGGGCAGGTGCACCTGAACTGTATAAGAAAGCAGTCTGAGCAAGCCAGTAAGCAGCTTTGCTCCATGTTCCTGCCTTGAGTCCTGCCCTGACTTCCCTGGATGATGAACTACAATTATAAGCTGAAATAAACCTTTTTCCAACTTGTTTTTGGTTGTGGTGTTTAATCACAGCAATAGAAACCCTAACTAAGAGGCTTTCCTTTCAAAAATAATTTTTTGTCCATGCATTGTAGCAGGTGCTTGTAATCCTGCTTACTCTGCAGGCTGAGAAGGAGTGTAACTTCAAGGCCTTCCTGAGCTACCCACCAACTTCAAGCCCAGCTTGAGCAACTTAGTAAGACTGTACCAAGGAGGGGGAAGTGGGGCTGGGCTAGTTTAGTAGTAGAGTTCTTTCCTAGTATGCAAGGGAGCCTAGCTTCAATTTCCAGTACTAGAAAAAAAATGTTCAGGATTAATCAGCCAAAAAGATGGTTGTAAATATGGTCCTTTCCAGGATTGCTCAAGCATTAGAAGAGATTTCTTTTTTAAAAAAAAAAAATCTTTTATTTATTTCTTTAGAAGGGATTTCTACTATTAGCCTGTAGCAGCCCCTTACTCCCCCTATCCAGGGTAGTTCTATTAGGAACTCCACAACCCTCAGTGCTTTTCTGTCTCACCTTTCATTCCCATATTTCATTTGGATTTGCATTCAAATCCACCATTCATCTACCTCCTGGTGCTTTCTGGCCTTGCAGTTCAAGGCAGGTCTCAAGTATGCTCTCATCTTATCTCCTCATTTCCTAACACGTAGACACTTAGGAAAAATATCTTCAAGAAACTTCCACCTTCTTGTGGCTTCATCTTCTCTCCTGTAGCATGTGTTAGATGTGACTCACAGGGCCTGTCTCATCGTCTCTCTTTGCTTGGCATTTGTGTTCTTCCAAAGAGCAAGGTCCTTGATTTGAGATATATGAGCTATTTCTCTGTACAGTTTTCCATTTCATTTTACTGTTACTTTATGTGTAAGGGTAGTGTTTACCCTGCATGTATCTCTGTACACCTCATGCAAGCCTGCTCTTCATAGAGACTTGCTGTCCTCAGAGACCAAAAGAGTGTTGGATGCCCTGGACTGAAGTTACAAACAGTTGACTTGAACATGGGTCCTGTAGAAAAGCAGCTATTGCTCTTATCTGCTGAGCTGTCTCTCCAGTATCTACACAATTATTTTCATCGTTTAAGGGTACCAGCTACCTTGAATGAAGCCCTACTCAATGTCCTCACTTAACTTCTTTATCTCTGTAAAGATACTCTCTCCAAGAGTTCTAATTGCTCCCTGGCCTTCAGTTAATACTTAAAGTGTAGTATCAAGTCACATAAGTGCTCTGAGCATTATCATATTGGCATATTTATATATTTAGGGAGCATCATTCATAATGCTAAGATACAGAGCTTAGTAAGAAACAAAGTAGGAAGGAAGATGATGTGATAGGATCAGCCCATCTAATTCTGGGATGTCTGTACATCACGAGGAATCACATGAGGGGTCTGAGTCAGCTGTTAAGAGCACTGACTGCTCTTCCAGAGGTCCTGAGTTCAATTCCCAGCAACCACATGGTGGCTCACAACCATCTGTAATGGGATCTGCTGCCCTCTTCTGGTGTGTCTGAAGACAGCAACAGTGTATTCATATATAAGAAAGAAAAAGAAAGAAAGAAAGAAAGAAAGAAAGAAAGAAAGAAAGAAAGAAAGAAAGAAAGAAAGAAAGAATCACATGAGGCAAAGAGAAGTGTCCAGACATCTCCAAGAAAAAAGGAGTGATTGGCCAGTTTATAATGTACAATAATGTGAAGTTTGAGTCTTCTAGGCTTGTTACCTCCTGGAGCTAGAAGCAAATGAAATAAACAAATACTATCCACTTTGTTTGTTTATGTAGATTGGATGCTTTTCCTTCTACCATGTGAGTCCTGGATATAAAACTTAGGTCTTCAGGCTTCATGACAAGTGCCTGTGCCCACAGAGACATCTCACCAATCCTGTGTTTTTTTTATTTTTAAATTTATTTCTTTTATTTCTGAGATTATAATATAGTTACATAATTTACCCTTCCCTTCACCCTTCCCATATACCTCCTTGCTCTTTCAAATTCTTGGTCTCTGTTTTCATTAAGTGTTGTTGCATGCATATATGTAATATACATACACATATATTTCTAAATACATAAACACACCCTGTTCAGTCTGTATAATGTTTCTTGTATGTATTCTTTGATAGCTGACAGTTTGATATTGGATAACCAGTTGGTGTGGTCTTATCTAGGGAAGACTAGTTCTCCTGTTCTCAGCATTCCTTATTTGCCTGCAGTTCTTCTGATGGGTTTAGGCTTCAGGGGCTTTCCCCCCCCCCATCCATGTTAGCATATCTACTGTTGTCCTGGTTCAGCTTATGTTTAGACAGTCATGTTGGTGAGACTATATGTGTAGCTTGTGACATTTCTAGGAGATTCAGTCTCACAGTCAACTCCCTGATACTCTGGCTTTTACATTCTTCTTCCTCTTCTGCAATATTCCCTGAGCCTTATGTGCAGGGGTTGATTTGTAGATGTATCAGTTGGGCCTGAACTCCACAAATTTGCATTTTGATTGACTGTGGCGTTCTATAATGGCCTCCGTATATTGCAAAGGGAAGTTCTCTGATAAAAGATGAGAAATCCATTCATCTCTGAGTATAAGAGCAAATACAGTGTAATTAGGGATCATGCTGATTGTAGATTCTCCTCCAGAATCCATGTGTTCACTAACCCTGGGTAGTTGGCTGGGTTTCCAATACCAGGTATTATTTTGCTCTTATTGATTGGGTTATTTTTGAGATAATTATATATATATATATATATATATATATGTATATATATATATATTAATAATTATTTTCCCCTTCTTTTTCCTCTCTACAAACCATCCTGAGTGCCCCTCCTTGCTCTCTTTCAAATACATGGGCTCTTTTTCTTTAATTGGTGTGTGTGTGTGTGTGTGTGTGTGTAAAATCTTTTCAGTCCATATAATATTACTTGTATATATGTGCTTTCAAGAATGACTATTTGGTGTAATGTTGTAATTTTCAAAAGTAAATGTTAGTGGAATAGGGAGTGAGGATATAAACCTTTAATCCGAACACTTGGGAAGCAGAGGCAGGTAGATCCATGTGAGTTTGAGGCCAGCCTGATCTACATAAATTCCAGGGTCACATAGAGAGACCCTGTCTCAAAAAAAAAAAAAAAAACACACAAATGCTAGTGGTACACTTGTTAAATGATGATGAATTTCTCCAGATGGAAAGTCCCTGATGAATCTGGTTGTCTTTTATTTTGACATTTGTCAAATATTCCAGTGACTGTTTTGCTTCATGATAATTGTATTCTAAGTATTAAACTGCGCTTGCGTGTGTGTGTGTGTGTGTGTGTGTGTGTGTGTGTGTGTGTGTAATTATCTACTAGTACTTAACCATTTCTTTACACGGTATTGTTCTTTTGAGACAGGACCCCCTGCCTATTCATGCTCATGTCATTAAAAGTGCTTTGGCAAATTTAGACTTCCTTAGGCAGGGAGCAAATACTAAGTCCTTTACATTTCCAAAGGCCCATGAACATTCCTATATCTATTCTAATGGTTCCCACTCAGTTCCCTTAAGGCTTAAGCACTTAGCTGTGTCCTTCAGGAGAACCTTCACCAGGCAAGATGTTTTTAGACCTCATTGGTTACCTACTTGCCTATACTTACAGGTTTACATTGCTTGGGATTTCCTCAGGCCACCTAACTGGAGACCAGAAGCTTTTCTTTTTCTTACTGTTTTAGAGCTAGCTTGCAGGCACTATCCAGAGAAATCTGTAGATGGAGTTGTGGGTATACTAAAAATACATATAATTGTGTCTGCAGCATGGTTAACAGATTACTACTTAAAAGGAGTATCGAACAACTGAAATATAGAGAAATTTGTTGCTGTATATTTTTTTGCCAAAGAATTATTTTATTTTTTCTTTTTAAAAAATATATTTAATTGAAAGACCAGGTAACCTGCCTGCAAACCTTTTCTGCTTTCTCTGTTTCCCTAGTCCACTACTCAGCCTTCCTAATGCTGTGACCCTTCAATGCACTTCCTCATATTGTGGTGACCACCAACCATAAAAATATTTTTGGTGCTACTTCATAACTGTAATTCTGCTACTGTTAAGAATCATAATATAAATATCTATGTTTTCTGATGGTCTTAGGTGACCCCTGTGAAAGGGTCTTTCAGACCCCAAAGGGCTCATGATCCACAGGTTGTGAACTGCTGCCCTAGACCCAATTCCTCAGGCTCATCCCAAGTTCTGAAACAGAACACCAGCTGCAGCTTCCCTTGCCCCTCTGCCCACACATATGTGGATCCCACACACCACCACCACCACCCCTGCCTCATTTCCCCAACTCATTACTGTATCCCAGCCACCAACTCAGGCAGATCCTCTGCTCAACCACAGGCCATGGCTGCCAGAAACCCAGGTGGCTACCCACAGAACTTCCCCACTCTCTCTTTTCACGTAGACCTAATCTCTCATTTTTGTGCTGATCACCAGCTTCAGCCTCCTCCCTCCTCTGCCCACATCTTCTGTGGAACCCACAGACCATCCTCACCTGATCTCCATCACCCCACTTGTTTCTG
>JADRCH010006862.1:272200-290456 GCA_019843965.1 Rhynchomys soricoides
TAAAGAACATATTCAGTTAGACAAAGCAGCAGCCTACAAAATGGGAATTTTTTTTTTTTTTTTACCAATTCTACATCTGACAGAGGGCCAATATCAAATATATAAAGAACTTAAGAAACTATATATAAGAAAAACCTAATAATCCAATTTAAAATGGGGTGCAGATCTGAACAAAAAATTCTCAATGGAGGAATCTCATATATCTGAAAAACACTTACATGCTTAACATTCTCAGCTAGCAGGGAAATGCAAACCAAAACTACTTTGAGATTTCACTTTACAACTGTCAGAAAGGCTAAGATCAGTAACACAAGCAACAGCTCCTATTGATGAGGATGTGCAGCAAGGGGACCATTCCTCCATTGCTGGGAGTGCAAACTTGTACAGCCACTATGGAAAATCAGTGTGACAGTTCCTTAGGAAGATGGGAATCGATCTACCTCAAGACCCAGCTCCATCCTACCAAAGGACACTCTATTCTATCACAAAGACACTATCTCAACCATGTTCACTGCTGCTCAATTGATAATGGCCAGAAACTAGAAACAACCTAGACGCCCCTCAACAGAACAATGAATAAAGAAAATGTGGTACATTGTGTAAACGTGGTTCATTTACACAATGGAGTTTTATGAAACTTTTTTTAAAAACTTGAAATTTGTAGGCAAATGGATGGAACTTGAAAAAAAATCATGCTGAGTGAGATAACCAAGACTTAGAAAGACAAACATGGTATATAATCACTTGTAAGTGGATATTAGTCATTTCATGATAACCAAGCTACAATCAACAGACCCATAGAAGTTAGATAAAGAGGAAGAATGCATGGATCTTGATGTGAAAGGGAAATAGAATAGATTTTACAGCTGGACTGGGCATGGGTGGGGAAGGGAGCAGGACGGAGTAGGTGTGGGGGAAAATGGAATGGAGGAAGAGAATCAAGGGGTAAATAGCTGGAATTAGGGTACATTTTGGGGCAGTGTGGAAACCTAGTGCAGTAGAGACTTCCTAGAATCTATGAGTATATATCCTACTGGAGATTCCTAATAATGTAGGATACAGAATCTCAACTGGCCTTCCCTTGTGTCCAGGCAAGGCTTCCAGTGGCAGGACTGGGTTGTATTTGGTTGAGGGAGGTCCTGTGGAGATCCCCAAATAACCCAGGCTGATGCTATGATATAGGGTCTCCAAAAACTCACAGCAGGTGCCCCATTGCTGAGGACAACATCCACACAGCTCATTGAATGAAGAGAAGCTGAGCTGGTGCTTGCATGGATCCTTCATCCCTAAGTTCTAGTCCTTTTGGTGCAGGAAGGTATACTGTGGGCTACTGAAATGGAAACCCAGACATCAACCCAGCCACAAAACCTTTGACTAACAATCTGTCCTACCTTAAAGATGTTCTGGGACAAACAATGATGGTGTAGAATGTGTGAGAGTAGCCAGCTGAGGTGGAAATTTCTGGTTTCTTTGGAGACTCAGTTGTGTCATGTGATGTTTTTCTGGAAACTGTCTTAGGAGAGATGATTTTGCTGAGGCAGACAAGTGGAAGGATGTTTTGTTGAGAACAGATATGTGTTTTTCTGGAAGCTGCCTAGAAAAAGGGCATGTGATGTTTTGCTAGAGCAGATGCTTGAGAGAACAAGTGATGTTTGGAAAGGGTATAAATATAACCCAACAGTCAGTGGACAACACTGTGTGGTATTTGTTCACCTTGCCACTCTTTGCTGATCATCATCTGTAGTGACTTCATAGAGAGACACGCACCAAAGAACTTCTGGTAGTGTTCCAGCAGCTTATTGCTGCTTCTGCAGACTTAGGCTGATTGACAGAGCCTTGTTGTTTCTTCTGGATCAAACTGCTGTTCTGGGTTTGTGAATGATGTTTCCAAGTGGGTCGAGCTACTTCTGCTGATTTGCATGAACTGAACTGCTGATATTCTGAGAACACAGATAGGATTTGCCCCAAATAACTATTTCTAAACAGGTCCACATCCTCCTTTACCTGTTAGCCTTTCCTTTCCACTACCTCTGGTGGGTGGTGGGCTATAAGGAAGGTTAAAGCATTTAAATAAACTTATTTTTTAACCTTGTTATATTTATTTATTTTGATATTTATTTATTTTGATATTAACTTTATTTACATTTCAAATGTTTTCCTCTTTCCAGGTCTTTCCAGAAACCTCCTATCAATCCCCCCACCCCCTGCTTCTATGAGGGTACTCCCCCACCCACCCACCCACTCCCGTCTTCCCTCTCTAGGAAGGAAGGGAGGCATCTAACACTGGGGCATCTAACACCCTCAGGCCCAAGGACCTCTCCTCTCACTGATGTCCAACAAGGCCCTCCTCTGCCACATATGTGGCCAGCTCCATGTGTTTCTTTGGTTGGTGTCCCAGTCTCCTGGAGCTCTGGGGGGTCAGGCCAGTTGACACTGTTGCTCCCTCCATGAGGCTGCAAACCCCCTCAGCTCCTTCAGTCCCTTCTCCAACTCCTCCATCCAGGACCCCACGCTCAGTCCAATGGTTGGCTTCGAGCATCTGCCTCTGTATTTGTCAGGCTCTGCCTGAGCATCTTGGGAGACAGCTTATTATGCTTCCATCAGCAAGCACTTCCCAGCATCCACTTTTCAAAGTAGGTTTTGAAAAATATAAGCCTACAGCCAACCAATGTATGATTTAACTTGAGGCCTAATACACAAGAGGGAGCCCATTCCTTACACTGCTTACATGGCTAAGAACCAGAAGTTGGATAGCCCAGAGGCCTATAGTAGAACTAAACATGACTGGTCTAAAAAAATGAAATAATTCCTAATGATTATTCTGCTATACTTAAAAATCAGTACCTTGTCCAGTCATCAAGAGGCTTCTTCTGGCAACAGCTGGAAGCAGATACAGAGAGACCCACAGCCAGACATTATGAGAAGAGAATCTACATCAGAAGTCTCTGTTGGGTCCCTCCCTTTGAAGCTTGGGGGACCACCTGAAAGAGGGGGAGGAAAGATTGTAGGAGTGTGAGGGCAGGAAGAATACCAGGAGAATGTGGCCCAATGAATCAACTAAGTAGGGTGTATAGTGGCTCACAGAGACTGAAGCAGCAAGCACAGGGCCTGCATGGATCTGCACCAAGTCCTCTCCTTACAAGTTGTGTCTATCAGCTTGGGGTTTCTATGGAACCTCTAAGAGTGGGAGCAGGTGTGACTCTGACTCTTTTGTCTGCTTTTGACACTCTTTTGACCTCCTGTTGGATTGCCTTGCCCAGAGTCAATATGAGGGCTTCTGCTTTGTTTTGTCACATTTGTTTGTTGTCTCTTGGAGGTCTGCTTGTTCTTTTTTGGTGGAAGACAGAGAATGAGTGGATCCAAGAGAGGGAGGGGCTGCAAGGAGTCAAGAGAGGGAAAACTGTGAATGGGATCTATTGTATGAAAGTAGAATCTATTTTCAATAATAAATAAATTATATTTAATTGAAATATTTACATTGTTTTCCCTCTCTTCTTCCTTCTCCTAGGTCTTCCCATATCTCCACCCACACTGTTAAGTTTCTAGCCTCTTTTTCTTGGATTATCATTGTTACATATGCATGTCTGCACAAATATATAAACACAACCTGCTGGGTTCATTTTTGTTGTTTGTCTCTATATGGTTTAATGACAAAAAGTTAACATTCATTTTTTTATTTTTTTCTACTTTATTTACATTTCAAATGTTTTCCCCTTTCCAGATCTCCCCTTTAGAACCTCCCTATTCCCTCCCCCATCCCCTGCCTCTACTGGGGTATTCCCCCACCCACCTACCCACCCACTCTCATCTTCCCTCCTTGGCATTCTCCTAGACTGGGGGATCTAATACCCTCAGGCCCAAGGGCCTCTCCTCCCCCTGATGTCTAATAAGACCCTCCTCTGCCGCATATGTGGCCAGCACCATGGGTCACTCCATGTGTATTCTTTGGTTGGTGGATCAGGCTCCAGGAGTATCAGGGGGTCAGGCCAGTTGCCACTGTTGCTGCCTGTCTGGGGATGCAAACACCCTCAGCTCCTTCAGTCCCTTCTCCAAGTCCTCCATCTGGGACCTGCCACGCTGCCCTACTGTTGCTGTGAAGTGACTCTTGGGTATTTCGAACTCTTGGGCTAATAATCACTTAACAGTGAGTACATACCATGTTCATTCTTTTGTGACTGTGTTAACTCGCTCAGGATGATATTTTCAAGTTCCATCCATTTGTCTGCAAATTTCATGAAGTCATTGTTCTTAATAGCTGAGTAGTACTCTATTTTGTAAATGTACCACATTTTCTATATCCATTCCTCTGTGGAGGGACATCTGGGTTGATTCCAACTTCTGGCTATTATAAATATGGCTGCTATGAACATAGTGGAACATGTATCTTTATTACTTGTTGGAGCCTCTTCTGGGTATATGCCCAGGAGTGGAATAGCTGGGTCCTCAGGTAGTATTATGTTCATTTTTCTGAGGGTCCGCCAAACTGATTTCCAGAGAGGTTGTATCAACTTGCATTCCCACCAGCAATGGAGGAGTGTTCCTCTTTCTCCACATCCTCGTCAACATCTGCTGTCACCTGAGTTTTTGAACTTATCCATTCTGACTGGTGTGAGGTGAAATCTCAGGGTTGTTTTGATTTTCATTTCCCTGATGACTAAGGATGTTGAACATTTCCTTAGGTGCTTCTCAGCCATTCGAGTTTCCTCAGTTGAGAATTCTGTTTAGCTCTCTTCCCCATTTTTTGATAGGGTTATTTGGATCTCTGGAGGCTAGCTTCTTGAGTTCTTTGTATACATTGGATATTAGCCCTCTATCGGACGTAGGATTGGTAAAGATCTTTTCCGAATCTGTACGTTGCCATTTTGTCCTATTTACACTGTCTTTTGACTTACAGAAGCTTTGTAATTTCACGAGGTCCAATTTGTCGATTCTTGATCTTAGAGCATAAGCCCTTGGTGCTCTGTTCAAGAACTTTTCCCCTGTGCCCATGTGTTCCAGACTTTCCCCCACTTTCTCTTCTATTAGATTCAGTGTATCTGGTTTTAAGTGGAGGTCCTTGATCCCCTTGGACTTGAGCTTTGTACAGGGAAATAGGAACGGATCAATTCTCAATATTCTACATGTAGACCACTAGTTGAGCCAGCACCATTTGTTGAAGATGCTGTCTTTTTTCCACTGGATGGTTTTAGCTCCTTTGTCAAAGATCAAGAGACCATAAGTGTGTGGGTTCATTTCTGGGTCTTCAATTCTATTCCATTGATCTACCTACCTGTCACTGTACCAATACCATGCAGTTATTATTACTACTGCTCTTTAGTACAGCTTGAAGTCAGGGAGGCTGATTCCCCCAGAAGTCCTTTTATTGTTGAGAATAGTTTTTGCTATCCTGGGTTTTTTGTTATTCCATATGAATTTGAGAATTGCTCTAAGTCTATGAAGAATTGAGTTGGAATTTTGATGGGGATCGCATTGGCAAATTGTTGTCTAAAACATCTTATATCGGGTTGGAGAGATGACTCAGTGAATAAGAGCATTGGCTCTTCTAGAAGACACCTGTTCCATTCTCAGTACCTACATTGTTGCTTACATCTATCTCTAACTCTAGTTCCTGGGGATCCAATGCCCCTTTCTGGCCTCCACACAAATGTGGGGCACCAAGCATGGATGTGGTTCACAGACATATGTACAGGCAAATATAATAATTTTAAGAATCTTATAATGGCTACTCATGTCACAGTCATGGATTCCAGGCATCTTTTTCTTTTTTCTTTAAGAAGATTGACTTTAGATTATGTGTCTCTATGTCTGTGTAGAAATGTCTGTGGATATGTGTATTCAAGTACAGGTCCTTGTGGAGGCAGAAGAAGTCATCAGATCTCTCAGAGTTATAAGCAATTGTAAACCCCTCAGTGTAAGTGTTGGAAACTGAAATTGCATCCTCTGTAAGAACAGTACACGCTTTACCACTGAACTGTTTCTCTAGTTTTTCCTGTATTCTTATCTATAGTATTTAGATCATTTAAACACAACCTCGAGACAACAGAGGCAAAGAATGAATACCTCATACTCTGGGAATCATGGCTCATTCTGTTTTCCACACTTCATGTTCCTAGTTGATTCTATAATTGTACTGTCTCATCTTCATATTTGCAGGGTTGAAGGAGTGGATCTTCAGATTGACTGGCTTCTTCTGTGGCCTCTTATCTTCTGGGCTTGGAATAATCCTTGCAAGTAGCAGATACTGGCACCTCTGGGAATTCAACAATAAGGTTGCCCAGCTTGTGTACATTGGACTCTGGGAGGCTTATTACCATTGGGAATTTAACTTCTCTGGGTCTGTGTCCAGAATTCTGTGCACAGCTCTGTCAAATCAACCTGGACCATTTCACCTGAATTTCAGTATTCACAGAACCTCATATTGTTGGCAACTTTAATACAGTCTCTTGTCCTGGTTTTCATCTCAGCAGCCATTAGGGTCAGCTTCACCAAAGCCTCATTACCATACATTCACATAGTGTGCTACAAGTGCTCTGTCTTAATTCTGATCCTCAGTAGCCTTTGTACCATTATTTCTGTGACCTGGAACCATGTAGTAGATCTGTATGACAAAACCACCCTTGACTTTCCACCAACTTTTCCAGTAAAGAAAGAAACACTGATAAAGAAACACAGCACTCCTGTGTTTCCAATGGGGCTCTTGACAATCACCCTGTCACTCTTTGGTGTGATTATGTTCATCTTTGAGATAAGGTTATTGAAAGTTCAGAGTAACCTGAATGCCCAGCATGCTTCCAAACTTGCTGGTCAAAAGGTCTGAAATGTGAGCTCTGATATTTGCAACATTTGTCAGGAGACTCCTTGAAGAAATTTCCTAGTTGTACACAATACTTGTGTAGTCATCAATTTATTTCAAATAAAACATCGATTTGGTTCCTGGGTGTGTGCCTAAAGAATATATGTTCCTCTGCCTGTCAAATGTGTTCCTTTCTTAAATGTTTCTCATCCTAAACCCTTCAGGCCATGGTCGTATCTTCAGATGCAGCCAATCGGCAAAAGCAGGCAAGAGTACAGTATAAATAAATGTGTGTTGCCTAAATAAACACAATGAACCCCAGGTGAAAGAAGGTTTGTAAGCAGGAACCTCAATGCAAAAATTGAATCACATTCCCTTGTGGAGACACTTAAGTACTCATATCTCTAGAGGGTAGAGTTGGACATCTTAGCCTAGTGCCCATGGATGTCAGAAGCGGGTGTCAGATCCTGTGAAAGTGGAGTTACAGATGGTTGTGAGCCACCATATATAAGTGCTGGGAACTGAGTCATGGTACTATGTAAGAGCAATACATGCTCTTAGTTGTTAAGCCATCTCTTTAACCAGGTCTCTTACTTTTTTGTTTGTTTAATTTTTTTTTTGAGACAGGATCTCACTGTGTAGCCTTGGCTAGCCTGGAACTCACTATCCAGACCAGGTTGACGTCCAGTTTATCTAAACCCACCTGCCTCTGACTCCTGAGTAATGAGATTAAAAAGATACACCACCATGCCTGGTAGCCAGCCCAGTGTCTTAAAAAAATTGTTCTTTGGTTTCCACAGTGGAGAGCTCTGTGGGCCCACTAAGCTGTGGTCATATAGGTCTGCTTTCCTTCTTAGGGCTCTTCTAATCCTAAGCAAATCTACAGAAACAGTCCAAAGTGCTGGGATTTAAGGTGTGTGGGGCCACTGCTCAGCCTATTCTTTGGTCTTTTAAGCCAGTTTTTGTAAGTATTACCATAGGTAGGTAAAAATAAACATAAAGGTTTTTATAATCAATTATCAAACTTATCTTTAAATGCCTCCACAAACCATGTTCAGAACTCAGAACTTCTGTGACTGCACTTTGAACCTTCATGGTTTTACCCTCTCCTTTTATCTTTTATTCTTAGGAGAAAAAATTTGTGTTACCATAACAAATCCATCCTTATCTAAAATATTGCTTTTTTTCTTTTTTAACCCTCTTCAACAAAAATATAACCACACACCTGGACCCTTCCCAGCAGTTCTCTTTTGCCTACTTGCTGTTGGTTTCTTTCTACACTTCCCTTAAGAATTGGGCCCAAATTGCATCTATGGGTCATGATGGCAAGTTAAGATTACTGTACACATAGGTTTAGCTACCAAGCATTTTTTTCTTTGTAAATCTCAAGCAAAGCCCCTCTCTGCTTGGATTTACACACACACACACACACACACACACACACACACACACACATACACACCTTCTCCCCCTGTGGTGTGGCAGTTTGAATGAGAAATGTTTCCTATACTCTCAGGTATTTGAACACATGGTTCTAAGTTAATGGTGGTTTTTGGGGACATGATGCAGCCTCCTGGAGGAAGTTGATCACTGGGAACAGGTTTTGAGATTCTATAGCATTACCATACATCCAGTTAGCCGTCTCCACTCCAAGCCTACTTGAATTTAATTGACGATAATTGAAGGTGTGAATGTTCAGCTTCCAGCTCCTGTTGCCATGCCTGCCATTTGCTGCTATAAAAATCCCTCTGAAACTGTGGGCTCAAATAAACTCTTTCTGTAAGTTGCCTTGATCAGGGCGTTTTCGTCACAACAGAAAAGTAAGTAATAGATGTGATCTTACAGAGCCTGAGGAGCAGAGAAAATTTTACATTCCAGCATGAAATATCAAAGACCTTAAGAAATGCCCTTAAAAACAAGGGCGGAGTGCCAAAAATTTTTACATCTTTATCCTGTAACTGAAGTGTTAGATGATAGAAGACAAATTCCCTTCCTTGCTCTAGCTAAAATAGAGTAGCATGGCTTCAAAATTGGCCTGGAAAGTCATTTCCTCCTCCTCCAGGCTTAACTGTTAAGGTTTCCAATGGGACCCTAAGTCCCCCAATTCTCATCAAAGGCTTGAAATAAATTACTTTTTCCCTCTTTTTTTCCTTCTGGGCACCATCTCTTACAATGTCCAGGTTTCTTACACCTGTAACATTTACTAACCATTTTAGGATTCCTTATCCAAATGACCCTTTTCTCTTGTTTTAATTTCTTCTTGAAGCTAGTGTAGGGATTAGGTGGGGCTATCAAATCTACTTCCTCTTCCATCACATATGTTTTCATGATCTGATCCATCAGCTGCTACTCACAGGTCTTTTTGTCCTTTGCTTCATTTTATGGAACATGAGAATGTGGCAAAACCAGTAGGAGGGGATGCAGAACTTTTTATCTAGATTTCCCATATCATTTTTTTTCTTTTGATTTAGTGTGTGTGTGTGTGTGTGTGTGTGTGTGTGTGTATGTGTGTGTGTGTATGAGTATATATAATATATGTGTAGGTGTCATGGGGTGAGGTGGGCAGAAGAGGGCTTCCCCAGTAATCTAGAATTCCTAAGTATCAAAGTGAAATATACAAATGAATACCCAGATTCATTTAGATACAGATTTGATATGTCAAACTTTAATAATTTATGCTAATGCTAAAACCCCACCCTGTCTGAAGGAACTAAAGTATGCTTTCTGTTAGATGAAAGAGTTAACTCTTCTGTTGCCCTTACCATGTAACAGAGGAGGGCTAGAGAGATGTCTCAGCAGTAAAGAGTGCTTTCTACTCTTCTAAGGACTCAATTTTGGTTTCCCACAACCTACATAAGCTGTCTATAACTCCATATCCAGCAACACAGATTCAGGTTGTCCCAAACTTCATGTCCCAGCATAGTAACAATTTAATGAAGTGTTTATAGACACAGAGCAAATAAAACTCACAAATAGTTTTTCAAATACATTGAAGCATCATATAGGCATGTTATAGCAATGAAGGGAAATGTGTAGTACAGGTTTCAGATGCTATCTGATGACATTCTTAGCTTTGGAGTTGGTGAGATCTACTGATTTATTAAATGAAGACAACCAAAAAGATAGTCATGAGGCTGTTAGGTCAGACAAAGAGATAGACAACAGGTGGCTCACTGAAGGGGCTGCAGTTTGCCCAAGATGACACAATTAGGAAGTTCTAATCAGCCAATCAGCCTTGTAGATGAGTTAACACACATCTGACATTTTGTGGCCTCTTCAGTCCATAATCTTCAACAAAAGCAGCCTTTGATTATGTGCTTTACTGTCTGAATCTAGACCTTCTATTGCTGTCCCATCACCAGGCCCATGTTGCTCAAAATCTGGAGAGTTGCTGCCTCCAGCATTTGTTCTGTTCTCAGTGATGGGTGATTATATCATATCTGTAATAAACCATGCTCTGTGCTACTTTACTTGAAGACTAAAACAAGTAGACAAACAAGCAAACAAACTGCACGGTGGCACTCACCTCTACCCTCGACCTCAGCTTCAAGGCAGGAGATTGCTACACATTCGACTCCAGCTTGTTCAACTCTGTTTCAAAACAAAATCTTAAAAAATAAATTTAAAACGTGATACAGAGCATTTATATATCAAAGAAGATTGATGCAAAGCCCCACTGTACATTTCAAATTATATTTTTTAAAAAAAATGAAATAAAAAAAGCAATTACTGCATGTAGTAACTTACTTGATATCAAATAAAAATATTTGTATTAAGGCATACATGATAATACAGGAGCTTGAACTACAAAAAAACAAACCAAAACAAAACTTCTTTAAGGAACATAGAAATAGACTCCACAATTCCCAACAAATAACAAACAAAACAACAAAACTGTGTAAAAGCAGTACTTCTACTGCATACTTTGGGTACAATGGTACTATCCTCTCTCTGTAGGCATCTCATGGTGTTAATTAAGAACCCTTTCTCTCCTGCTCTCTCTTTCCCAGAGATGGACTACAAAGGCCTATGAGAAGTCATGTCAGGAGATCAGCAATGGTCAATAAGGCTTCTGGGTCATGGCAGCCATGTTTGAAGCTGTCAGCCAATTGATTTCCTCTACTGATAAGTTTATTGTGCCTTTCATGTTCTCGTTATAATGTACTATAGTAGACTTGAGAGTTTTTACATGCTTTAGATAAAAAAGATCTGAAGTCTGTATCTGATAGGACTATTTTGGGAATTTTAATGATTCCCCTTATTTCCAAATTGCAGCATTGGCATGTAATGGCAGGAAGGCATATTTAGATTGTGTGTCTATAGTTATCTATAGTTGTCTATTTTCTGTCATCTGCAAGGCTTCAGTTGCAGTTATAAGTTTGGCTACTTAACTGCATGGATCTGAGCTAGGCCCCTGCATATATGTTATGGTTGTGTAGTTTGGTATTCTTGTGGGACTAACAGTTGAAGTAGGGGCTATTTCTGACTATTTTCCTGCCTTTGAGATCCTTTTCCTCCTACTGGGTTGCCCCATCCAGACTTAATATGAGGGGATGTGCCTAGTCTTATTGACAGTTGATATGCCATGTTTGGTTCATATCATGGGAGGCCTGCCCTTTTCTGAAGAGAAACAGGAGAAACAGAGGAGGAGTGAATGGACAGGAGGTAAGAAATGACTGGGAGGAGAGGGAGGAGGGAAAACTGCTTTGGGGATGTAACATATGAGAGAAAAATAAATAATTCACTTACCTGCACAGGCTTGTAAACAATAAGCTGGCTTCTTCATTTCTAAAGTACAAATTTAAGCCAATGAAGATTTTGCTAGATAACAAAATAAATTATAGAGAATGTGACCAAAAGATACAATGCTTACAGGGCATTAAACAAATATAAACAGACTATTACTTTAAAAAAAAATAAGTTTGGCTAATTGAACTGCAGTGCCAAACACTCTGCCCTCATGGTATCTTCGAGGAAGGCAATCCAGTATCCCATTAACATTGTTCTTGTATCACAAACCTCTCCTCTGAATAAGCCAAACATACTTCAGGTTAGGTTTTGGAGAATTGGCTATGGAAAGGACATCTAAACTGTCATAAGTAGCCTGGCTTGAACTTTCAGGGAGAGCTAAAAGAGCACCTGTGTTATAAAGAACACTTCCCTTCAGAATAACCTAAGAGTTGATTGCTAAAACAGACTGCTAATAGATAACCTTACTTTCTGGCTGAAGAGATTTGCTTGACTCCAATAAAGAAAAGAATTCACGCACATATTTATGATAGACTCAAATGGGAACTCAAAAGTTTCCTTAGCAACAGGGTGGTGGCACATGCCTTTAATCCCAGCACTTGGGAGGCAGAGGCAGGAGGAACCAGCCTGGTCTGTAGAGTTCCAGGAAAGTAAGGGCTACACAGAGAAACCCTGTTTTGAAAAACAAACCAACAAATAAACAAACAAACAAGCAAACACATGGTTTCCTTAGCCAGTACTGCTTTCTGTCAATACCCAGAGGAAGGGGTCTGGTCTCAGACCACAAGTTATATGGTTTCATGACTATGCCATGGGTTACTTGTATGGGCCTAGGGACTGAGTCGGGTTCCCATAATAATCTCTTGTTTTTGATGATTATATGGTTAAAAACGTTTATTACTCCCAGGTAATTCCAAGGCTTAAAACTTCAGGAGGACTCTTGAATTTTTTAATGCAAAATTGTTCTTCTGATCTACCAAGTTGTGGAAGAGGCAAAGGGAGCATGTATTCTGAGTCATTCTTTAACTGTTATATAGAGACTTGGTTCTTTCCCTATAGGCCTGAACACATAGTTAACAGCCCCCAGTTCATCCAAGAAATGCTTGTATCTTCTTATGGGTCTGAGGAGGGGAGAGATATGGGACAGCTGAAATAGTATCTGTGGATGAGACCGAGTGTCCCAGGTCAAAATGAAGCTTAGTTGCTTTCCCCCTTTACTAAAAAGTAAAGTGTTTTTGCCTCTTCTTGGAGACCTTATACTCTCTTTTAAGGCAAGGGTTCCTAAAGGTTATTTAGACCTTGGACATAATAAAAACTAAATGTTGAGTTATAATTCCATCTACATGTTCCAGTTCCTTTAAGACCTCAGGTCTGGACTTAGCCAAAACTAGTGAGCCTACTTCAAAATCCTTGAGGTAGGATAGTCCATGGAAGTTGTAGTGGTCACCTGCCAGTTGTGGCTCATTCAAAGGCAAATAAGAATGGAGGAATTGGAAACATTGTTCTAAGGGAGTGCAGAAATCTAATCCTGTACAACACTGGGTTTCTGGGTTTCTTGTCCCAGAAGTATGTAGAAATTAGACTCTATCAGGTATAATAACATGACCTCATTTAAAATTCTTGTGTCCTAAACTAATATGTAAGAGCTGTTAGGTTTTGGAATAACTAATATGAGGGATCTTATAGGGGGAGTTTTTGCACAAAAAGGGCTAATCTTATAGAAAATTGTCATAAGTGGGCTTAAGGCTACTAACATCCTCAGGTTTACAGGTATATTATTTATTGAATAGGAATTGAGTAGGATCTTTTAGTTTTGGTGTACTGGGATGAGCAGATACAGCTTGGCCTGAAATTCTTGACTCCCATCCATCTAGATAGACAGGCAATGCTTACATCTCTTTCAGTTTGGGCTTGTCTTCTGAAAGCCCAATAATGGGCAGCATCTTTTGAGTTATGACTGTTAAGACCTAGGTAAAGTATTAAGGCCTAGATTAAATGTTAAGGCCTAGGTCACAGTTAGCTGGCTAGTCTCCATTATAAGGAAACTTTCTCATATGTTTCTGCTGTTACACTAAGGTAAACTTTCTAATGCCAAGATTGATTACATATTCTGCTATGTTCTGTGCTCTTGGAAACCAATCACGATAGAAGTCAGTAGAAATGTTTTGTATTGTTACTCACAATAAGCTTGCACCTGAACCAACCACCAAACAGCAATTCCTGCACCCGCATATAAGCTTTTATTGCATAAGCTGCCCCCAGGATGGACCCTAACATAAGAGAGACACCTGCACCAATACAAGAAACTATTTGAAATAAGACTTCCATTTTGAGTAGTGGCTGAGTAAAGTTTAAGTTCCCAAGACCTTCCTGGGAACTGACATCCTACTTGGCAGAAAGAGGCATATACATGGGTAACTGCCATCCTGGTTGGCAAGTTAAGACATAAATGTTAGACACATTCGATCCTAATAGATAAGTTAACATATAAATGTTAGACAAGGCAAGTCCTCTGCCACAGTTGGATACACCAACCAATGGAAGCAGAAAAAATAAAGCCATGTTCCTAAGGAAATCCCCTATTCCTAAGTCCTGATTGGTGGAATAACTTTAAAATGCTCTAAGATCTTAACTCAATGTCATGGTTCAGTTCCTGAATCTGGACCATGGACCTGGTCGACCAGTCCTGAGATGCATGCTCAATAAACTATCCCTTTCTGACTAAGGTGGGTGTTCATGTGATTTGTTAGGTGATTCCTGGACCCCAAGAATGATCTCTCTTTGATAAAAAAGCTCCCTTCCTGGAAAGAGCCTTCCGGTTTCCATCTGTGGCAGGAGACCTCTGCTGGGGCCACCAGGACTCCATAGGCGAATAGCACTGGGAGAAAGCTAGCCTTCCAGGAGTGTGGACAAGCCTGTCTGCTAAGATGGACCCACCTGGGATACCCAAGACACAGGGACTGAAGAACGGGCTTCTGGTTTCTTTTGGTAGCTGGAGAGAAGATCCTGTGACACAGCGCTCCATATTCAAAATAGGGCCAGAGGAGAGCTGGTATACCAGGAGTGCCAACACATCTCTAAGCACAGGCAAGACCACCACTTCTTCTCAAATTCACTGGACCAAGAGGGACCCTTGCAAAGCCATCAGGACACAGGAAACAAGGGACAACTGGGGATTAGATCCTTCTTCTTTCTGTCTGCACCCCAGAGCTGACCCTGCACCACAGCTCTCCAAATGCAAATTCCTCTCATAGAGAACTGGTCTTCAAGGAGTATTGACACCTAGGCTTGCAAGAAAGACAAGCCACAGTCAGAGAGAGCAAGACCAGCTAATACCAGAAATAACCAGATGGTGACAGGCAAGGGCAAGAAAATAAGGAAAAGAAACCAAGGCTACTTGGCAGCATCAGAACCCAGCTCTCCCAACACAGCAAGCCCTGGATACCCCAACACACCAGAAAAGGAAGACTCAGACTTAAAATCACATATCAAGAGGATGATAGAAGATTTTAAGAAGGAAATAAATAACTCCATTAAAGAAATACAAGACAACACAGGTAAACAACTGGAAGCCCTTAAAGAGGACACACAAAAAATCCCTTAAAGAATTACAAGAAAACACAATCAAACAAATGAACAAAACCATTCAGGAATTAAAAACAGAAATAGAAACAATAAAGAAATCACAAAGGGAGACAACCCTGTAGTTAGAAGGCCTAGGATAGAAATCAGGAGTCATAGATGCAAGCATCACCAACAGAATACAAGAGATAGAAGAGAGAATCTCAGGTGCAGCAGATACCACAGAAAACAATGATTCAGCAGAAGATATCAAAGAAAACACAAAATGCAAAAAGCTTCTAACACAAAATATCCAGGAAATCCAGGATACAATGAGAAGACAGAAACTGAGGATAATAGGTATAGAAGAGAGTGAAGATTCCCAACTTAAAGGACCAGTAAATATCTTCAACAAAGTTATAGAAGAAAACTTCTCTAACCTAAAGAAAGAGATGAACATAAATATACAAGAAGCCTACAGAACTCCAAATAGATTGGACCAGAAAAGAAATTCTTCCTGACATATTATAGTCAAAACACCAAATACACAAAATAAGGAAAGAATATTAAAAGCAGTAAGGGAAAAGGGGCAAGTAACATATAAAGGCAGACCTATCAGAATTACACAAGACTTCTCACCAGAGACTATGAAAGCTAGAAGATACTGGGAAGATCTTATACAGACTCTAAGAGAACACAAATGCCAGCCCAGGCTGCTATAACCAGCAAAACTCTCAATAATCATAGATGGTGAAACCAAAATATTCTATGACAAAACCAAATTTGCACAGTATGTTTCCACAAACCCAGCCCTATAAAGAATAATACATGGAAAACGCCAACTCAAGGAGGGAAACTATACTCTAGAAAAGGCAAAAAAGTAATCTTTCAAAAGACTCAAAAGAAGGTAGTGACACAAACATATAAACAACATCGAAAATAACAGGAAATAACAATCACTATTCTTTAATATCTCTTAACAACAATGGACTCAATTCCCCAATAAAACGACATAGACTGACAGACTGGATCCATAAACAGGACCCAGCATTTTGCTGCATCCAGGAAACACACCTTCGTGTTAAAGACAAACACTACCTAAGAGTAAAGGGAAAGAAAACAATTTTCCAGGCAAATGGCCCCAAGAAACAGGCTGCAGTAGCCATTCTAATATCAAATAAAATTGACTTTCAACCAAAAGTCATCAAAAAAGATAAAGAAGGACACTTCATACTCATCAAGGAAAAATCTACCAAGAAGAACTCTCAATTCTAAACATCTATGCCCCGAATGCAAGGGCTCCCACATTCTTAAAAGAAACTTTACTAAAGCTCAAAGCACACATTGCACCTCACACAATAATAGTGGGAGACTTTAACACCCCACTCTCATCAATGGACAGATCTTGGAAACACAAACTAAACAGAGACACAGTGAAACTAACAGATGTTATGAACTAAATGGATTTAACAGATATCTATAGAACATTTAATCCTACATCAAAAGAATATACCTTCTTCTCAGCACCTCATGGCTCACAAAACTACCCTCAACAGATGTAAGAAGATTGAAATAATCCCATGCCTCCTATCAGATCACTAAGGAATAAGGCTGTTCTTCAATGGCAACAACAACGAGAGAAAGCCCACATATACATGGAAGCTGAACAACACTCTACTGAATGATAACATGGTCAAGGAAGAAATAAAGAAAGAAATTAAAGACTTCCTAGAATTTAATGAAACTAAAAGTACAACATACCCAAACCTATGGGACACATGAAAGCAGTGTTAAGAGGAAAACTCATAGCTCTGAATGCCTCCAAAAAGAAACTGGAGATAGCATATGCTAGCAGCTTAACAGCACACGGGAAAGCTCTAGAACAAAAAGAAGCTAATACACCCAAGAGGAGTAGAAGGCAGGAAATAATCAATTTAAGGGCTGAAATCAACCAAGTAGAAACTAAAAGAACTATACAAAGAATCAACAAAACTAGGAGCCGGTTCTTTGAGAAAATCAACAAGATAGATAAACCCTTAGCCAGACTAACCAGAGGGCACGAGATAAGCATGCAAATTAACAAAATTAGAAATGAAAAGGGAGATATAAGAACAGATTGTGAGGAAATTTGAAAAATCATCAGATCCTACTACAAAAGCCTCTACTCAACAAAATTGGAAAATCTGGATAAAATGTACAAATTTCTAGACAGATACCAAATACCAAAGTTAAATCAGGATCAGATAAATCATCTAAACAGTACCATAACCCCTAAAGAAATAGAAGCAGTCATTAAAACTCTCACAACCAGAAAAAGCCACGGACCAGATGGGTTCAGTGCAGAATTCTATCAGACCTTCAAAGAAGACCTAATACCAATACTCTTCAATTTTTTCCACAAAATAGAAACAGAAGGAACACTACCCAATTCATTCTATGAGGCCACAGTTACACTGATACCAAAACCTCACCAAGACCCAACAATAAAAGAAAACTTCAGACCAATTTTCCATATGAATATCGATGCAAAAATACTCAATAAAATTCTCACAAACCGAATCCAAGAACACATCAAAACAATCATTCACAAGGATCAAGTAGGCTTCATCCCCGGGATGCAGGGATGGTTCAATACCCAGAAATCCATCAATGTAATCCACTACATAAACAAACTCAAAGAAAAAAAAAACCACATGGTCATTTCGTTAGATGCTGAAAAAGCATTTGACAAAATTCAACATCCCTTCATGAAAAAAGTCTTGGAAAGATCAGGAATTCAAGGAGCATACCTAAATATAGTAAAAGCAATGTAGAGCAAACCAGTGGCCAATAACAAACTAAATGGAGAGAAACTCGAAGCAATCCCGCTAAAATCAGGGACTAGGCAAGGCTGCCTTCTCTCTCCCTATCTATTCATTATAGTACTGGAAGTTCTAGAGCAATTAGACAACAAAAGGAGTTCAAAGGGATACAAATTGGAAAGGAAGAAAGCAAAATACCACTATTTGCAGATGATATGATGGTATACTTAAGTGACCCGAAAAACTCCACCAGAGATCTGCTACACCTCATAAACACCTTCAGCAAAGTGGCTGAATACAAAATTAACTCAAGCAAATCAGTAGCCTTCCTATACTCCAAGGATAAACAGGC
>JADRCH010006862.1:290466-342179 GCA_019843965.1 Rhynchomys soricoides
TGAGAAAGAAATTAGGGAAATGACACCCTTCACAACTGTCACAAACAATATAAAATATCTTGGTGTGACTCTAACCAAACAAGCGAAAGATCTGTATGACAAGAACTTCAAGTCTCTGAAGAAAGAAATCAATGAAGACCTCAGGAGATGGAAAGATCTTCCATGCTCATGGATTGTCAGTTAAAATGGCCAGTTTAATATAGTTAAAATGGCCATCCTGCCGAAAGCAATCTACAGATTCAATGCAATCCTCATCAAAATTCCAACTCAATTATTTGTAGACTTAGAAAGAGAAATTCTCAAATTCATATGGAATAACAACAAAACCAGGATAGCAAAAACTATTCTCAACAATAAAAGGCCTTCTGGGGGAATTAGCATCCCTGACCCCAAGCTGTACTACAGAGCAGTAGTGATAAAAAACTGTGTGGTATTGGTACAGTGACAGGCAGGTAGATCAATGGAATAGAATTGAAGACCCAGAAATGAACCCACACACTTATGGTCACTTGATCTTTGACAAAGGAGCTAACACCATCCAGGGGAAAAAAGACAACATCTTCAACAAATGGTGCTGGCTCAACTGGTGGTCTACATGTAGAATATTGAGAATTGATCCATTCCTATCTCCCTGTACAAAGCTCAATTCCAAGGGGATCAAGGACCTCCACTTAAAACCATATACACTGAATCTAATAGAAGAGAAAGTGGGGAAAAGTCTGGAACACATGGGCACAGGGGAAAAGTTCCTGAACAGAACACCAAGGGCTTATGCTCTAAGATCAAGAATCGACAAATTGGACCTCATTAAATTACAAAGCTTCTGTAAGTCAAAGGACAGTGTAAATAGGACAAAACGGCAACGTACAGATTGGGAAAAGATCTTTACCAATCCTAGGTCTGATAGAGAGCTAATACCCAATATATACAAAGAACTCAAGAAGTTAGACTCCAGAGATCCAAATAACCCTATCAAAAAATGGGGAACAGAGCTAAACAGAGAATTCTCAACTGAGGAAGCACTTAAAAAATGTTCAACATCCTTATTCATCAGGGAAATGCAAATCAAAACAACCCTGAGATTCCACCTCATGCCAGTCAGAATGCCTAAGATCAAAAACTCAGGTGACAGCAGATGTTGGAGAGGATGTGGAGAAAGAGGAACACTCCTCCATTGCTGGTGGGAATGCAAGCTGATACAACCTCTCTGGAAATCATTTTGGCAGACCCTCAGAACAGTGAACATAATACTACCTAAGGACCCAGCTATTCCATTCCTGGGCATATACCCAGAAGAGGCTCCAACATGTAATAAAGACACATGCCCCACTATGTTCATAGCAGCCATATTTATAATAGCCAGAAGCTGGAAATAACCCAGATGTCCCTCAACAGAGGAATGGATACAGAAAATGTGGTACATTTACACAATGGAATACTACTCAGCTATTAAAAACAATGACTTCATGAAATTCGTAGACAAATGAATGGATCTTGAAACATCATTCTGAGCCAGGTAATGCAGTCACAAAAGAATGAACATGGTATGTACTCACTGATAAGTGGTTATTAGCCCAAAAGTTCTGAATACCCAAGTTTCACTTCACAGCAACTGTAGGGCTGTGTGAGGTCCCAGATGGAGAAGTTGGAGAAGGGACTGAAGGAGCTGAGGGAGTTTGTAGCCTCAGGGAGGGAGCAACAGTGGCAACTGGCCTGACCCCCAGATACTCCTGGAGACTGGATCACCAACCAAAGAATACCCATGGAGTGACCCACGGTGCTGACCACATATGCAACAGAGGAGGGTCTTGTTATCCATCAGGGGGAGGAGAGGCCCTTGGGCCTGAGGGTGTTATATTCCCCAGTCTAGGAGAATGCCAAGGAGGGAAGATGAGAGTAGGTGGGTGGGTGGGGGAATACCCCCATAGTGGCAGGGAGAGGGGGGAGGGAATAGAGAGGTTTCAAAGGGGAGATCTGGAAAGGGGGAAACATTTGAAATGTAAATAAAGCATGAAAAATAAAAGCTCCCTTCCTGATAAGGTTTATGAGAACAGAATAATTAAAATTATTCTTTCTTTCTAATGCATTTGATTGCTTCTTGCTGCCATCTTGTGGTCTGATGGAAGAATGCTTTGTGGATGTAGATAGGAGAAATTACTATTTTTTTTATTTTTAAGATTATAATAGAATTATATCCATTCTTCCTTTCCTCTCCTACCTCTCAACCCTCCCATATAACCTTCCTTGCTCTCTTTCAAATTCATGGCCTCTTTTTTTATTAATTGTTGTTATTCATATGCATACGTATACATCATATACATACACATACACATATATATTACATTAGACCACGAGATAGAAGAAAGATAATATATATATATATAACTAAATATATAAATAGAACATTCTCAATCTACATAATGTTACTTTTATGTTTAATTTCAGGGCTGAGCATTTGTTACTGAATAAACAATTGGTGTGCTCTTCCCTAGGAAAGACTATTTCTTCCACTCTTATTATTCCTTAGTTGCCTGTAGTTCTTTGTGTAGGTTTGAGGCCTTGTAGACTTTCCATATCCACTTTGACATGTGTATTGCTCTTGTCCTTGTTCAGCTCAGACTGGGCTCCACAACTCTTCATTTTATTGAGGTTTTCTGTAATGCTCTATCTTTGTTGCTGTTCCATTGCTGTGAAGAGACAGCATGACTAACACAAGTCTTATACAAGAAAGCATTTAATTGGGGTCTTGCTTGCAGTTTCAGAAGGTTGGTCCATTATCATCATTGCAGGAAACAGATAGAGATGGTGTTGGAACAGTAGGTGGGAGCCATCTTGATCCAAAGGCAGCAGACACAAAGAGCCACACTGGGTCTGTTGTGAGCTTTTAAAATCTCAAACCCAATCCCATGGCACATTTCCTCCAACAAGGTCACACCTTCTAATCCTTCCAAACAGCTTACCAACTGGGGACGAAGCATTCAAATATGTAAGCCTATGGGATCCATTCCTGTTCAAACCACCACAGTCTGTCTGTTGCAAAGAGCATTTTCCTTGATGAGAGGGGTGAGGATTATATTTAACTGTGGGTATAAAGACAAATATTTAGACTAGACTTAAGAATTATTCTAGTTCACTAAAGTGGTGGTTGTAGGTTCTCCTCCAAGATCCATGGCTTCACTAGACCTGGGTAGTTATCTAGGATTCTAGTACCAAGCATGATTTCCTCCTGTTGAGTGGTCTTAAGTCCAATTAAAGAGCTGTTGATCACCACTAAGGTATGCATGCCATTACTGAACCCTTAGGGTTACCATGTTAGGCTGCTCACTGTAGCTCACAGGTGTCATAGCTGGGTAAAATTGTTGCTTTCTTCTCTCCTTTAGAAGTTTACATAGTACCTTCTTGTACCATGAAAGCTAGGCCTCAAGAAGGAAAGTTTTAGGTCAGTTCTAACTTAAGGTCCTCTGGGTCCTATGTGTGAGGTGCATTATCTTCCCCCTCTAGAAAGCAACCAAGACCAACAGCAATAGCCTTTAAGGTTTTGGAGTCTCTTGAACAATTCTACCAATTCAAAAGAGGGATTATCATGTCTAATGTTTGGGTTTTTGTTATATGGTCTTTGGCTCTTGGAGGAAGTATTATATACAGACTTAGGTGTATTATAGGTTTTTTAAAGGTAGATAGTTGGGTTTCCATCTGTGGTGGGAGACCCCTGCCTCCGCCACCATAGCTAAATAGTGCTAGGAGAAAGCTAGCCTTCCAGGAGTGTAGAAAAGCCTGTCTGCTCAGAGGGACTCACCTGGAAGCCCCAGGACGCAGGGACTGAGGAGTGGTCTTCTGGTTTCTTTCAGTGGCCAGGGAGAAAATCCTATGACACAGGGCTCCATACTCAAATAGTGCCAGGAGAGAGCTGGTAGCACTGGAGTGCCGACACACCTACAAGCACAGGGAAGACCACCACTTCTGTTCAAATTCACTGGATCAAGAGGAACCCTTGCAGAGCCATCAGGACACAGGAAACAAGAGACAGCTGGGGACTAGAGCTTTCTGGTTTTTGTCTGCTCCCCAGAGCCGACCCTGTACAACAGCTCCCCAAGCCCAAATTCCTCTCAGAGAGAGCTGGTCTCCAAGGTGTGCTGACAAAAAGGCTTGCAGGAGGGACAAGTCACAGTCAGCAAGAGCAAGACCAGCCAACACCAGAGATAACCAGATGGCAAAAGTCAAGGACAAGAACATAAGGAAGAGAAACCAAGGCTGCTTGGCATCATCAGAACCCAGCTCTCCCACCAGAGCAAGCCCTGGATATGCCAACGTACCAGAAAAGCAAGACTCAGATTTAAAATCACATCTCTATGGGGGTATTCTCCCATAGAGGCAGGGGGAGGGGGGAGGAAATAGGGAGGTTCCAAAGGGGAGATCTGGAAAGGGGAAAACATTTGAAATGTAAATAAAGTATCAAAAAAGGAAAGAAAATTAAAAAAAATAAAGCTGACAAAAAATAAATAAAATCACATCTCATGATGATGATAGAAGATTTTAAGAAGGAAAAAAATAACTCCCTTAAAGAAATACAAGAGAACACAGGTAAACAACTAGAAGCCCTTAAAGAGGAAACACAAAAATCCTTTAAAGAATTATAGGAAAGTCTGGCAGTGGTGGCTCACACCTTTAATCCCAGCACTTGGGAGGCAAAGGCAGGCGGATTACTGAGTTCAAGGACAGCCTGATCTACAGAGTGAGCTTCAGGACAGCCAGGGCTACACAGAGAAACCCTGTCTCAGAAAAACAAAACAAAACAAAAAGAAAGAATTATAGGAAAACACAAACAGACGAAGGAAATGAACAAAACCATCCAGGATCTAAAAACAGAAATAGAAACAACAAAGAAAACACAAAGGGAGTAAACCCTTGAGTTAGAAAACCTAGGAAAGAGATCAGGAGTCATAGATGCAAGTATAACCAACACAATACAAGAGATAGAATAGAGAATCTCAGGTACAGAAGATACCATAGAAAACTTTGACACAACAATCAAAGAAAATGCAAAAAGCAAAAAGCTCCTAACCCAAAACATCCAGGAAATCCAGGATACAATGAGAAGACAGAACCTGAGGATAATAAGTATAGAAGAGAGTGAAGATTCCCAACTTAAAGGACCAGTAAATATCTTCAACAAAATTATAGAAGAAAACTTCTCTAACCTAAAGAAAGAGATGAACATAAATATACAAGAAGCCTACAGAATTCCAAATAGACTGGATCAGAAAAGAAATTCCTCCCATCACATTATAGTTAAAACACCAAATACACAAAATAAGGAAAGAATATTAAAATCAGTAAGGGAAAAAGGTCAAGTAACATATAAAGGCAGACCTATCAGAATTACACAAGACTTCTCACCAGAGACTATGAAAGCTAGAAGATCCTGGGCAGATCTCATAAGGACCCTAAGAGAACACAAATGCCAGCCCAGGCTGCTATATCCAGCAAAACTCTCAATAATCATAGATGGTGAAACCAAAATATTCTATGACAAAACCAAATTTGCACAGTATGTTTCCACAAACCCAGCCCTATAAAGAATAATACATGGAAAACGCCAACTCAAGGAGGGAAACTATACCCTAGAAAAAGCAAAAAAGTAATCTTTCAACAAACTCAAAAGATGGTAGCGACACAAACATATAAACAACATCGAAAATAACAGGAAGCAACAATCACTCTTCCTTAATATCTCTTAACATCAATGGACTCAATTCCCCAGTAAAAAGACATAGACTGACAGATTAGATCCATAAACAGGACCCAGCATTTTGCTGCATCCAGGAAACACACCTCCGTGTAAAAGACAAACACTACCTAAGAGTAAAGGGCAGGAAAACAAATTTCCAGGCAAATAGTCCCAAGAAACAGGCTGGAGTACCATTCTAATGTCGGATAGAATCAACTTTCAACCAAAAATCATCAAAAAAGATAAGGAAGGACACTTCATACTTATCAAAGGAAAAATCTACCAAGAAGAACTCTCAATTCTGAACATCTATGCCCCAAATGCAAGGGCACCCACATTCATAAAAGAAACTTTACTAAAGCTCAAAGCACACATTGCACCTCACACAATAATAGTGGGAGACTTCAACACCCCACTCTCATCAATGGACAGATCTTGGAAACACAAACTAAACAGAGACACAGTGAAACTAACAGAAGTTATGGACCAAATGGATTTAACAGATATCTACAGAACATTTAATCCTACATCAAAAGAATATACCTTCTTCTCAGCACCTCATGGTATCTTCTCCAAAACTGATCATATAATTGGTCACAAAACAAACCTCAACAGATATAAGAAGATTGAAATAATCCCATGCTTCCTATCAGATCACTGTGGAATAAGGCTGGTCTTCAATGGCAACAACAACAGAAAGTCCACATACATATGGAAGCTGAACAACATTCTCCTCTATGATAACTTGGTCAAGGAAGAAATAAAGAAAGAAATTAAAGACTTCCTAGAATTTAATGAAAAGGAAAGTACAACATACCCAACCCTGTGGGACACAATGAAAGCAGTGTTAAGAGGAAAACTCATAGCTCTGAATGCCTCCAAATGAAACTGAAGAGAGCATATACTAGAAGCTTAACAGCACACGTGAAAGCTCTAGAAAAAAAAAGAAGCTAATACACCCAAGAGGAGTGGGAGGCAGGAAATAATCAAATTAAGGGCTAAAATCAACCAAGTAGAAACTAAAAGAACTATACAAAGAATCAACAAAAACAGGAGCTGGTTCTTTAAGAAAATCAACACAATAGATAAATCCTTAGCCCGACTAACCAGAGGGCACAGAGACAGTATCCAAATTAACAAAATCAGAAATGAAAAGGGAGATATAACAACAGATTCTGAGGAAATTCAAAAAATCATCAGCTCCTACTATAAAAGCCTCAACAAAATTGGAAATTCTGGACGAAATGGACAAGTTTCTAGACAGATACCAATTACCAAAGTTAAGTCAGGATCAGATAAACAATATAAACAGTACCATAACCCCTAAAGAAATAGAAGCAGTCATTAAAAGTCTCCCAACCAAACATGCCTAGGACCAGATGGGTTCAGTGCAGAATTCTATCAGACTTTCAAAGAAGACCTAATACCAATACTCTTCAGTCTATTCCACAAAATAGAAACACTACCCAAATTCATTCTATGAGGCCACAGTTACACTGATACCAAAACATCACAAAGACCCAACAATAAAAGAAAACTTCAGACCAATTTCCCTTATGAATATTGATGCAAAAATACTCAATAAAATTCTCTCAAACTGAATCCAAGAGCACATCAAAATGATCATTCACCATGATCAAGTAGGTTTCATCCCCGGGATGCAGGGATGGTTCAATACCCGGAAATCCATCAATGTAATACACTACATAAACAAACTCAAAGAAAAAAACCACACGGTCATTCCATTAGATGCTGAAAAAGTATTTGACAAAATTCAACACCCCTTCATGAAAAAAGTCTTGGAAAGATCAGGAATTCAAGGAGCATACCTAAACATAGTAAAAGCAATATACAGCAAACCAGTGGCCAATAGCAAACTAAATGGAGAGAAACTTGAAGCAATCCTCCTAAAATCAGGGACTAGGCAAGGCTGCCCTCTCTCTCCCTATCTATTCAATATAGTACTTGAAGTTCTACCTAGAGCAATTAGACAACAAAAGGAGTTCAAAGGGATACAAATTGGAAAGGAAGAAAGCAAAATATCACTATTTGCAGATGATATGATGGTATACTTAAGTGACCCGAAAAACTCCACCAGAGATCTGCTACACCTCATAAACACCTTCAGCAAAGTGGCTGGATACAAAATTAACTCAAGCAAATCAGTAACCTTAATATACTCGAAGGATGAACAGGATGAGAAAGAAATTAGGGAAATGACACCCTTCACAACTGTCACAAACAATATAAAGTATCTTGGTGTGACTCTAATCAAACAAGTGAAAGATCTGTATGACAAGAACTTCAAGTCTCTGAAGAAAGAAATTGAAGAAGACCTCAGAAGTTGGAAAGATCTCCCATGCTCATAGATTGGCAGGATTAATATAGTTAAAATGGCCATCCTGCAGAAAGCAATCAACAGATTCAATGCAATCCCCATCAAAATTCCAACTCAGTTCTTCATAGACTTAGAAAGAGCAATTCTCAAATTTATTTGGAATAACAAAAAACCTAGGATAGCAAAAACTATTCTCAACAATAAAAGGACTTCTGGGGGAATCAGCCTCCCTGACTTCAAGCTGTACTACAGAGCAGTAGTGATAAAAACTGCACGGTATTGGTACAGTGACAGGCAGGTAGATCAATGGAATAGAACTGAAGACCCAGAAATGAACCCACACACTTATGGTCACTTGATCTTTGACAAAGGAGCTAAAAAACCATCCAGTGGAAAAAAGACAGCATTTTCAACAAATGGTGCTGGTCTAACTGGTGGTCTGCATGTAGAAGAATGCAAATTGATCCATTTTTATCTCCTTGTGCATAGCTCATGTCCAAGTGGGTGAAGGACCTCCACATAAAACCAGATACACTGAAACTAATAGAAAAGAAAGTGGGTAAAAGTCTTGAATACATGGGAACAGGGGGAAAGTTCCTGAACAGAACACCAATGGCTTATGCTCTAAGATCAAGAATCAACAAATGGGACCTCATGAAATTACAAAGCACACTGTAAATAGGACAAAATGGCAACCAACTGATTGGGAAAAGATCTTTACCAACCCTTCATCCAATAGAGGGCTAATATCCAATATATACAAAGAACTCAAGAAGTTAGACTCCAGAGATCCAAATAACCCTATCAAAAAATGGGGAACAGAGCTAAACAGAGAATTCTTAACTGAGTAATCTCGTAGGGCTGAGAAGCCCCTAAAGAAATGTTCAACATCCTTAGTCATCAGGGAAATGCAAATCAAAACCACCCTGAGATTCCACCTCACACCAGTCAGAATGGCTAAGATCAAAAACTCAGGTGACAGCAGATGCTGGTGAGGATGTGGAGAAAGAGGAACATTCCTCTATTGCTCGTGGGATTGAAAGCTGATACAACCACTCTGGAAATCAGTTTGGTGAACCCTCAGAAAAATGAACATAATACTACCTGAGGACCCAGCTATCCCACTCCTGGGCATATACCCAGAAGATGCTCCAACATGTAATAAAGACACATGCTCCACTATGTTCATAGCAGCCATATTTATAATAGCCAAAAACTGGAAACAACCCAGATGTCCCTCAACAGAGGAATGGATACAGAAAATGTGGTACATTTACACAACGGAATACTACTCAAATACTACTACTCAGCTATTCAAAACAATGACTTCATGAAATTCACAGGCAAATGGGTGGAACTTGAAAATATCATCCTGATCGAGGTAACACAGTCACAAAAGAATGAACATGGTATATACTCACTGATAAGTGGTTATAAGCCCAAAAGTTCGAAATACCCAAGAGTCACTTTGCTGCAACCATAGGGCTGAGTGTGAGGTCCCAGATGGAGGACTTGGAGAAGGGACTGAAGGAGCTGAGGGTGTTTGCATCCCCAGGGAGGGAGCAACAGTGGCAACTGGCCTGACCCCTCGATACTCTTAGAGACTTGATCACAAACCGAAGAATACACATGGAGGAACCCATGGTGCTGGCCACATATGCGGCAGAGGAGGGTGTTGTTAGACATCAAGGGGAGCAGAGGCCCCTGGGCCTGAGGATGTTAGATCCCCCAGTATAGGAGAATGCCAAGGAGGGAAAACGAGAGTGGGTAGGTGGGTGAGTGGGTGGGGAAATACCCCCATAGTGGCAGGGGGAGGGGGACGGAATAGGGATGTTCCTAAGGGGAGATCTGGAAAGGGGGAAACATTTGATATGTAAATGAAGTATGAAAAACAATTCCCAGCACTGGGGAGGCAGAGGCAGGAGGATTTCTGAGTTCGAGGCCGCCTGGTCTACAGAGTGAGTTCCAGAACATCCGGGGTGTGGGGGTGGTATACAGAGAAACCCTGTCTGGAAAAAAAAATAAAAACTAAAGATAGATAGTTAATAGTATGATTCCTCATGACTTTTCAGACCTCCTTTCTGTTATTTTACATTCCTCTCTGCAATAGCAGTAGTCTTATTTAGGGATCTATGAGACTTAACTAGATAACAATTCCAAAATAAGTAATTCATTTTTGCACTGGCTTTTTATTTGTTAGCATTTGGTATTTAGTTGGGGCATTGTTGCCCTATTATAGGGTAATTCCATCTTAACTTTGTGTGTGTGTGTGTGTGTGTGTGTGTGTGTGTGTGTGTGTTTTAGAAAACTTCTATAGTAGTAGGTTTCAGTAGAACTTTCCCAGGTCCATTGGTATTTATTTGTCTCCATATTCCATCCTCTACCCTGACTACCCCGCCTCCAACCCAATTTAACCCTTTCTGGTCCATTATTCCCTTTTAACCATTTATACCAGTGTGTTCTATATACTCTCTTAAATTCCATTCTCCATAGCCTCTTGGTGGTTTCCTGACCTCTATGGGTATTCCAAATAAAACACATATATCTGAAGATTTAGAGTTAACATTTTTATTATTCATTCACCAATTGGCCAGTTCCATTTTGTGGATATTTTGAATAGAGTAGCAATGAACATGATGAACAGATGTCTCTAAAGTAGGATATGCAGCTGGATCATCAGGTAGATCTACTTTAGTCTTTGAAAGAACCTCCACACTGATTTCCATAGTGAATGTACCAATTAGCATCACTACCAGCAGTGAATAATTGTTCCCCTATCCCCACATCCATGGCAGAATGTCTTTTTAAAAAAAAAATTATTTAAAACGTGGGGTGAGATGATATTTCAGTCATTTTAATTTGAATTTCCTGGTGGCTAAGGATTTTGTTTTCTTTTGATTGAGCTAATTTTCTGAGTTCCTCATATAGTCTAGATACTAATCCACTGTCAGATAAAATAGCTAGTATAGATTTTTTTTCTTATTCTGTAGCCTGCCTCTTCATTCCAGTGATGATATTTTTGATGTATAGAAATATTTTATTTTATAAGGTCAATTTACTCATTACTGGCTTCGATGCCTGGGCTATCGGGGTCCTATTCAGAATGTCCTTCCCTGTACCAATTGGTTCAGTTATTTCCTTACTTTCTCTACCAAATTCAGGGTATCAGGTCTTATGTTGAGGTCCTTGATCCATTTGGAGTAGAGTTTTATATAGGATGAGAGATAATGATCTGCTTTCATTCTTCTAGATGTAGTTACAGTTTGACCACAACCATTTGTTGAAGAGTCGTCCTTTCTCCAATGTGCACTCTTTTTGAATTCTTTGAGAGAAATCTGGTGTCTGTAGAAGGTGGGTTTATGTCCTCAATTCTGTTCCACTGTTCAAGGATTTTGTTTTCTTCCAGTACCATGTTGTTGTTGTTGTTGTTGTTTTATCGTTATAGACCTGTAGCCTAACTTGAAATCTGGAAGGTGATACCTCAAGCAGTGTGTGTGTGTGTGTGTGTGTGTGTGTGTGGTTTTTTTGTTTGTTTGTTTGTTTGTTTGTTTTTACATTGTTGTTCAGCAGGATTATTTTCACTATCCTAGGTCTTTTGTGGTTTTATACAAAATTTAAAGATACCCTTTTTCAATTTCTTTGAAGAATTGTGTTGGAATTTTGATGGGGATTGCACTGAATTTGTAAATTGCTCTTGGGAGGACCACCATATTACAGTATTAATCCTACTAATCCATGAGCATATTTCCATCTTCTGTATCTTCTTCAATTTCTTCTGGGTTTTAAATTTTTCATTGTACAAGTATTTCACATGATTTGTTAGATTTCTTCTAAGATATTTTATTAATTTTTTGAGGCTATTAAGAATGGGATTTTTTAAAAATTTCCTTCCTGATGTATTTGTCATTTGTACACAGTAAGGCTTCTGATTTTTCTAAATCCTCCTACCTTGAGTTTTCTGGCAGAATCTTTAATGTATGGAATCATATCATCTAAAAATAAGGATACCTTGACTAGTTTTTATTATTTCTTTCTTATTTTTATTCCCTTGTTCTCCTCCAGTTGTGCTAATGTTCTAGCTAAGACTTTAAGTACTATGTTGAACAGCTATGGATAGAATGGACATCCTGATTTTCCTGATTTTGGTGGAAATGCTTTTTCCATTTAGGATGATGCTAGCTCTGGGCTTGCTATAAACTGCCTTCATTAGGTTGAGCAATGTCCTCTTTATCGCTATTCTCTCTTGGACTTTTATCATGGATCAATATTTGAGTTTGTAAAAGGCCTTTCATCTAGCCAATGAAAGATCATGTGATTTTTGTCCTTTAGTATTTATGTGTGCATTTATCAATTTGTATATGCTGAATTATCTCTGTATCTCTGAGAAAAAGCTGGCTTGATCATGGTGGATAATCTTCTTAATATGTTCTTAAATTAAGTTTGCAAGTATTTTATTCTGAATTTTTGTGTGCAAGTTCATGAAACATATTGGCCTATAGTTTTCTCTTTTATCTTTTCCTGGTTTAAGTATCAGTGTAATCCTGGCTTTGTAAAAAGAATTTAGAACTATTCCTTCCTTTTCTGATTTGTAAAATACTTTGAGGATTCTTGGTGTTAGTTCTTCTTAGAAAGTCTGGTAGATTTATGCTCTGAATCTATCTGTAGCTGGGCTTTTTGTCAGGTGGAAATTTTATCATTTTTTTAACTGTTTCTATCTCACTGGATGTTAAGGGTCTGTTTAAAACTTCATCTTGTTTTAACTTTGTTAGGTTATATACATCCAGAATTTTATCCATTTCTTTTCAATCTTCCAGTCTGTAGAATCACTTTATTTACTTATTTGTTTTGTTGAAACAGGATCTGGCTGTTCTGGAACTCACAACTTAGATCAGGCTGATCTCAAACTCACAAAGATCCATCTGTCTCTGCCTCTGTCTCCAGAATGCAAGGGACTGGAACATAGACTTTAAAAATATGTCTTTATGATTCTCTGAATTTCTCAAGTAGTTGCTACAATGACTTCCTTTTTCTGTCTAATTTTTACAGGTCCTCTCTTTTGGTTCATTTGACTAAAAGTTTGTCAGTCTTGTTAATCTTTTCAAAGAAACACATCTGTGTTTCATTGATTCTTTGTACTTTTTTCTATTTAATTAATTTTAGCCCTGAGATATCTCAGATTTTCTTACAAAGGTGCCCATAGATTTAGGTAGGTTGTGTTTTCATTTTCATTTTTATTAAATTCTAGGAATTTTAAATTTTCTTTCTTGATTCTCTCTTGACCCAATTTCATTCTATAGTGTGTTGTTCTGATTTCCATGAGTTTATGCAGCCTCTATCATTGCTGATATCAAGTTTTATTCCATTGTGCCCTGGTAGAATGCAGGATATTATTTCAATTTTCCTAAATTTGTTGAGATTTGTTTTGTGTCTTAATTGGAGAAATTTCCATGTGCTGCTGAGAAGAAAGTGGTTATTCAGTGTTTGAGGTTTGGGTAGAAGCCTGTTAGACATAGTTATTTTTCTATCTTTCTGTTCTCTATCTCTGTCTCCCTCTCCCTTCCACCCTTCCTCCCTTCCTGCAACAACCCCCCCCCCCCCCCCGGTTTTCTGAGACAGGGTTTCTCTATATAGCCCTAGATGTCCTGGAACTTGCTTTGTAAACCAGGCTGGCCTTGAACTCACAGAGCTCTGCCTGCCTCTGCTTCCAGAATGCTGGGATTAAAGGCATGTTCCACCACACTGGGCTTGACATAGTTGTGTTCTAACTGGTGGAGCAATTCTTTATGGATTTAGATACTTAAAATAATTGGTTGTTTCTTTTGTACTTGGCTTGCTTATTCTGTCTTCTTGTATACTGGTGGAAGAACGCATTATGGAAATGAAGCATTGAATATTTTGCTTGTACCGTATATGCTGGTTTTCTGATTCGTTCACATGGAGAATTACAAGAATACTATATGAACACTGGTTTCTGCTGCATTTGTTGGGTTTCTCGTGCCATCTTGTGGCCAAATGGAAAATGCCATAGAGCTTAGAATAATTAAAATTGGTTTTGGTTTCTACAGCATCTGATAATTTTATGCCACTATTCTGTGGCTATGTGGGAGAATATTTTATGACTATAGGTAAGCAATAAAATCCAAACATATTCTTTACATATTTAAAGTTAAATAAGATATATATTGTAGGACCATGAAAGGCAGCTTGGTCCCCAGTTGAGCTGAGGCTTGAAACCCCCGAGTAGGCATTTTGCCTGTTCTTGGGCACCAGGCCCCTGTCACTAGCCACAGCCCTCCATAGATTTGTGGCCATCAGTCATGTAAGGGCAATGCCCCAAGCCTCTCCACAGGTAGAGGATGCGACCTGTAGTCACATAGGCTCAAAACAGATCTCCATTTAAATGAGGTACCTAAAGGCCTGGAGGACTTAGCCAATAAGCTCTCCTTCCCAGACACTCCTCCCTGCAAAAGGTATTTAACCTCAGGCCCGCCCTGAAAAGTGGGGCATGGTTTTACTCATCCACTTTCCACCATGACATTAAATGCCTTAAAACCATGAGCCTTACCACTGCCCTTATGTGACTGACAGTCACACATCTATGGAGGGCTGTGGCTAGAGATAGGGGCCTGGTGCCCAGGAACTGGCAAAATACCTACCATCCCTTTAAGGTCTCCAGGGTTTCAAGCCTTAGCTCAACCAGGGACCAAGATGCCTTTCATGGTCCCACAATATGTAATGCTTATTATTAACAATTAATGAACTTTTCTTATGTAAAACTTAGAGAATTCATTATAGTATAAAGAATACATGAGGTCATATAAGGTGGCACATACCTGTAATCCAACCACTTGTGTGACAGAAGCAAAAAGATCTTAAGTTTGAGATCAGCCAACATAGAAAGTCCCTGTCTCAAGAAAATGAAAAGAGAGAAGGAGAGGAAGAAGGGGAGGGGGAGGGGAGGGGGAGGGGGAGAGGAAGAGAGAATACCATAATTTCATTGGACCATTAACTGAAGATACTGAGTTTCTAATTGGAGCGATATAGAGGTTGAGTGTAGTATTTCTCTCAGTAGGGAGTTTTATTTGAGTCTGAACATTGGAGATGGTTTTGATATTTGATTCTTGCTTTATTTACCTATAATTAAGCTTTTTTGTTTACATGAGTATTGCCGTGTTCAAATGACATTGTCACTTTAACAACTTCTATTCTGTCTCCTTCTGTTCTTTTGTGAAAATTCTCATATATGATAATCCAGGTGAAGTGATAGAAATATCTAATGATATCAAAATATTTTTCTTAAAAATTAAAGAAAAATAGAGGGTGTAGTGAAAGACAAAGTGTCGTTTCAGTAAAAATTACAAGACAAAAAGGTTTCCGCCTGATCTTTCAAGATGGATTTTTTCCCCTTAATGCTCTAATGTGTAGTTTTTAACTCTCTCTTCCTATCAGTTACTAAGGTCTCTAATTTGCCTGCCTTGATATTTTGTCTCTGATAAATTTCATGCCAGCTTTGTTCTGAGTCCATTTTTAATTTTTTTTTTTTGCTCAACTATACTAACAACCTGAAAAGAAGATTGTGTGTCTTTTGACACCCCAGAAATGTTCTTTGAGGAACAAAGAGAAAAACAAAAATAAATTATTAAGGATTTATAATTAGACCAGCAGATCCTACATCTGAGAAAGAACACCAAGAAGAAACAAATGAGTAGACTAATCAGTACAGGAATGTCTTCAAAGTACTGAAGAGAAGTAATGGTCAAGATATAATCTGTATGTACTTAATGGTATGTCTTAGTTATGCTTTCTATTGCTGTGATGAAACACTATGAGCAAATAGCAAGTTGAAGAGGAAACAGCTTATTTGCTACATATTGTTGTTCATCATTGAAGGAAGTCAGGATAGGAATTCAAACAGGTTGGGAATCTGGAGGCAGGAGATTTTGCAGAGGCCATGGAGGGATGCTGATTACTAACTTGCTCCTTATGGCTTGCTCAGCCTGCTTTCTTATAGAACCCCAGATCACCAGCCCAGGGATTGCCACATTGGGCTGGGCCCTCCCCCACTGATCACTAACTATGAAAATGACTTAAAACTGGATCTCATGGAGGCATGTTCTCAAATGAGATTCCACTTTTGAGATAACTCTAGTTTGTGTGTCAAGTTGACATAAGACTAGCCAATATAACTTACCCCTTGTCAACCTGACACACAAACACATCACTATTAAGCCACAACCTTCGCTTCTTATGCATCCCCAAGATCTCACATGACAAACATAAATAGTTTTAAACCTCCCAGTCTTAACAAATTCAAACATATTAAAGTTTAGTCTCTCTAAAAATTCCAACCTCTCAAAAAGCCAAAAATCTTTTACAAGATCAAAATTTTCAGCTGTGGGATCCTGTAAAAATCAAAATTAAATTAAATACCTTTTTCAAGAGGGTAGAACCAGGGCACAGTCACCGTCTGAATCAAGCAAAATCAAACTCTAGCAGTATAAATAACTCAATGTCCAACATCTGGATTTACTCCTGAACTTCTGGGCTTCTCTAAGGAGCTTGAATCACTTCTCCAGCTCTGCCTTCTGCAGTACACACAGTTTGTCCAGCTGGTTCTACACTGGTCTACACTGCTTCTGCTGTTCTTGGTGGCTATTTCATGGTACTGACATCTCCAAAATGCTGGGGTCTTCTGTGCAACTGGGTTACAGTTTTACCAATAGCCTCTCATAGGCTCTCTTCATGGTGCCAAGCCTCAACTCCTTTGAATAATCCCTTTAGTCCTAGGCCTTCACCCACCACTGAGGCTGTACCTTTACCAATAGCCTCTCCAGGACTTTCATACTGCCTAGCCTCAGATGCTCTCCATGATCCCTTCATGGTTTCAAAACTGGTACTACCTGAGTGATTCTTACACCACCTCCTCAGCTGCCAGCACAAGGTACAACCTGACCACTTCTGAAACACAGCTTGTGTGTGCTGACCCTGAGTAAACACTTCTCAGGTTTCACCTTGATGCTGCTCTTTTCTCAATCACTGCTAATGTCTTAGCTCCAGCTAACCAGCATCAATTGTCCCAGTAATGCAAAGGTTTCACTTCAATGATGATCCCCAGCTGATCAGAATGATCCTCTTGATCCTCAGCTGATCAGATTGACAGAGTCTCAATTTGAAACAGTAACTGGCCCTGATAGAGTCTTAAACTTCCCTCTGAAACTTCACAAGGCAGGCCTCCATCTTCTGCACTGCTCTCAACATTATCTTCCAAGCTCCCTCAAAACAGCTCACTGTCTCTTCCTTCTGTCTACAGATTAAGATGTAGAACTCTCAGCTACCCTTCCAGCATCATGTCTACTTGCATGCTGCCATATTTCCTGCCATAATGATAATGAACCTCTGAACCTGTAAGCCAGCCCCAATTAAATGTTGTCCTTTATAAGAGTTACCTTGGTCATGATGTCTCTTCACAGCAATGGAAACCTTAAGTAGACAGGACCTTTCTGATTAGTCTGATAAGTCTCTCTTGATGAGAGAGGCCACAAAAATTCAGATATTAGACTCTAGCCAGTGCATATCTTATAAGAAGTGGGGGTCATTGGGAACCTCAGGCTATGTAAGATACAATACAAAACATAAAATTGTATATGGACCTCTACTATTGATGTGAGTGTTGTGCCAAAAAAATGAACAGGATGATGACAAAACACAAACAAAAACTCCAGATGGGAGGTCTCATAGGTAGAAATGCCGATGATAACAGATTATCCAGGTAGACTTCACAGAAATGCCCTAGATAGATCAGTTGTAATATTTATTGGTTTCTGTGTATCACTCTCTTCATTATTTTTCTGTTAGTGTGACAACATACCCAAAGCAACTTATATAAAAAGGAATTTAATTTTGCTTATGCTTCTAAGAGAATAAGAGTCCATTATGACAGGGAGATATAGCAACAAGCTGCAAGCACAGTAATAGTAACAAGAAGCTGAGAGGTCACATCTTCAAATGCGAGCATGGAGCAGAGAGAATTAACTGGAAGTAGGGTGAGGTTTTATGTTCTCAAAGCCCACTTCCAGTGACAAATTATCTCCAACAAGTCTACACCTCAGAAACTTCCCCAGCAGTAACACCAGCTGAGGACCAAGTATTCAAATACTGGAGCCTGTGGGGGACATTTCTCATTAAAACCACCACAGCCCTTTACTATTTGGGTGGAAACTTTCCCAAGATTTGGGTTAATAGACTATATAGACTCAGATAAATGAGGCCATTATTCTAAAAGACCTCATGAAGATATTAGCTACTAATAAGAACTATCATACATCTTGATACCTCCCCAGGTAAAGTGGAAAGAATGAATCAGACCCTTAAACAACTACTTACTAGTTGATTAAATTGCCTTCTACTAGGCTTTTGCTTATAGCTTTGCTTAGAATCCCTATAGCCCCTTGAAAGAACATATGGCTGTCTCATTAAGAAATGCTATATGGATATTGTCATACCTGGGGAGAGACACTGACCTTCTCACTATGGAAATGAAATAATAATTCCTCAAAAAATTACATACTGGTTCTCTTGTCCATTTTTTTCTTTTAGGCTAAAAGGTCTTCTCACCCAGATCCCTCCACTCAAACATCCAATCCATTCTTTCCTGCATGCTGAATGCTGCATCCTGAATGCTGCAAAAGACTGGGAAGAGAATAAGTTGAAATCAACTTGGGAGGGGTCCTTTCTGGTACTGTTAACAGCTCAAATCATGGTTCATATGACTGAAAGAGGTTGGGCACTGTGCTACTTGGTTTTGTCAACTTGACACAAACTAGAGTCATCTGGGAAGAGGGATCCTCAACCAAGGAACTGCTTTCATTGACATTGCCTGTGGGAAATGTCTGCCATGCTTTTTCTTAGCTGCTAATTGATATAAGTGGGCTCAGCTCAGTTTAAGCAATGTCATCCCTAGGCAGGTGTGCACATCCAGCACAGCTCTAGGCATGGACTTGACTGCTGCTATGAGAGAATGAAGAAAAAGAAAGATAGGTACATGAACACATGAAATTGGCACAGGACATCTGGGATCAGGTAGACTGGGGTCTCTGGAGAAACCACAGCACTCTGGAATCTCAGCATTCAGTTTTTTATATGGAGTTAAACAGAGAGGAGGGGTTATCATATACAAATGGACAAGGAAGTGGGGTTATTACATAGCGATAAACAAGGAGGCAAGGTTATGGTATACAGATATATCAAAATCTACTACTACTTGGCTACTCTCTGTATGAACAGTCTCTGTAGGGGAGCAGTGTTATTGGCATAAATATCTAAGGGGAGAAAGTCATTGTGAAAAATGTTTTACACACACTGTCAACACTTACAGAGTGTTCCTTCAGAGAACATCCTTTCCCATCCTTTTGAGCCTGAGGCTTTGGGGTTCTTGACACGTTGGAGCCCATGTCAACAGTACATATTCTCTCAGGAAGACACTTAGGACTTGTTCCTCTCCTCACACTGGTGTGTCTGGGCTGTATGAGAAAATTAGCTGATCAAAGGAAAGGAATCATGCCGGTGAGCATCATTCCCCCATGGATTCTGTTTCAGTTCCTACCCTCAAGTTCCTGCCTAAGTTCATGCTCTGAATTCCCCCCAATGATGGACTGTGATGTGGAAGTGTAAACAAAATAAACCCCTTCCTTTACAAGTTACTTCTGGTCATAATGTTTATCACAGCAATATAAAGCAAACTAAAACAGATACATTACACCCAAATAAAGAAGGCTGCTGGCAAAAGTGCCCAAGGAAAACATGCAATTGTAATGCAAAGAGACCCTTTAAAATTAACATTTTAAAGATATATTTAGTCTGTTTACTATGAGGAAAGGTAATGAGAACTGTAGTGATGAAGGCAGGTCAATTTCTCTGCTAACTATTCACTTTGATGCATGTCTAGTCTAGTTTTCTAGAAACTTAGAAAACCAGGAATTCCTAGGGGTTACAAACAGTAGAAACTGAAGGTTTAAGATTTAAAACATGCTTCCAGTTTCCATCTGTGGTGGGATACCTCTGCCTGGGACACCAGGGCTCCATAGCCAAACAGTGCGGAGGTGGGGGGGGGGGAGCTACTCTCCCAAGAGTGGGGACAAGACTGACTAATCAGAGGGACTCACCTGGAATACCCAGGTCACAGGGATTGAGGAATGGGGATCTGGTTTCTTTCGGTGGCTGGAGAGCAGATCCTGTGACACAGGGCTCCATACTCAAACAGTGCCAGGAGAGAGCTGGTATACCAGGAGTGCTGACACACCTTTAAGCACAGGCAAGACCACCACTTCTTTTCAAATTCACTGGACCAAGAGGGACCCTAGCAGAGCCATTAGGACACAAGAAACAAGGGTCAGCTGGGGATTAGATGCTTCTTGTTTCTGTTGGCACCCCAGAGCTGATCCTGCACTGCGACTCTCCAAACCAAAATTCCTCTCATAGAGAACTGGTCTCCAAGAGTATTGACACCTAGGCTTGCAGGAAAGACAAGCCACAGTCAGAGAGAGTAAAACCAGCTAACACCAGAGATATCCAGATGGCAAAAGACAAGGGCAAGAACATAAGGAACAGAAGAAACCAAGGCTACTTGGCAGCATCAGAACCCAGCTCTCCCAACACAGCAAGCCCTGGATACCCCAACACACCAGAAAAGGAAAACTCAGACTTAAAATCACATATCAAGAGAATGATAGAAGATTTTAAGAAGGAAATAAATAACTCCATTAAAGAAATACAAGACAACACAGGTAAACAACTGGAAGCCCTTAAAGAGGACACACAAAAAATCCCTTAAAGAATTACAGGAAAACACAATCAAACAAATGAACAAAACCATTCAGGAATTAAAAACAGAAATAGAAACAATAAAGAAATCACAAAGGGAGACGATCCTGGAGTTAGAAAACCTAGGAAAGAAATCAGGAGTCATAGATGCAAGCATCACCAACAGAATACAAGAGATGGAAGAGAGAATATCAGGTGTGGAAGATACCATAGAAAACATGAACACAACAGTCAAAGAAAATGCAAATTGCAAATAGCTCTTAACCCAAAACATCCAGGATATCCAGGATACAATGAGAAGACAAAACTTGAGGATAATAGGTATAGAAGAGAGTGAAGATTCCCAACTTAAAAGACCAGTAAATATCTTCAACAAAATTATAGAAGAAAACTTCCCTAACCTAAAGAAAGAGATGAACATAAATATACAAGAAGCCTACAGAACTCCAAATAGATTGGACCAGAAAAGAAATTCCTCCCATCACATAATAGTCAAAACACCAAATACACAAAATAAGGAAAGAATATTAAAATCAGTAAGGGAAAAAGGTCAAGTAACATATAAAGGCAGACCTATCAGAATTACACCAGACTTCTCACCAGAGACTATGAAAGCTAGAAGATCCTGGGCAGATCTCATACAGACTCTAAGGGAACACAAATGCCAGCCCAGGCTGCTATACCAAGCAAAACTCTCAATAATCATAGATGGGGAAACCAAAATATTCTATGACAAATTCAAATCTGCACAGTATGTTTCCACAAACCCAGCCTTATAAAGAATAATACATGGAAAACGCAAAGTCAAGGAGGGAAACTACACCCAAGAAAAAGCAAGAGAGTAATCTCTGAACAAACATATAAACAACATCAAAAATAACAGGAAGCAACAATCACTATTCTTTAATATCTCTTAACATCAATGGTCTCAATGGTCTCAATACTCCAATAAAAAGACATAGACTGACAGACTGGATCCATAAACAGGACCCAGCATTTTGCTGCATCCAGGAAATGCACCTCCATGTTAAAGACAAACACTACCTAAGAGTAAAGGGCTGGAAAACAATTTTCCACGCAAATGGCCCCAAGAAACAGGCTGGAGTAGCCATTCTAATACTGGAAAAAAATCAACTTTCAACCAAAAGTCATCAAAAAAAGATAAAGAAGGACACTTCTTACTCATCAAAGGAAAAATCTACCAAGAAGAACTCTCAATTCTGAACATGCCCCGAATGCAAGGGTTCCCACATTCATAAAAGAAACTTTACTAAAGCACAAAGCACATATTGCACCTCACACAATAGTGGGAGACTTCAACACCCCACTCTCATCAATGGACAGGTCTTGGAAACACAAACTAAACAGAGGCACAGTAAAACTAACAGGTGTTATGAACCAAATAGATTGAACAGATATCTATAGAACATTTCATCCTAAATCAAAAGAATATACCTTCTTCTCAGCACCTCATGGTACCTTCTTCAAAACTGATCATATAATTGGTCACAAAACAAACCTCAATAGATATAAGAAGATTGAAATAATCCCATGCCTCCTATCAGATCACTACAGAATAAGGCTGGTCTTCAATGGCAACAACAACAACACAAAGCCCACATACACATGGAAGCTGAACAATGCTCTACTCAATGATAACTTGGTCAAGGAAGAAATAAAGAAAGAAATTAAAGACTTCCTAGAATTTAATAAAAATGAAAGTATAAGTTACCCAAACCTATGGGACACAATGAAAGCAGTGTTAAGAGAAAAACTCATAACTCTGAATGCCTCCAAAAAGAAACTGGAGAGAACATATACTAGCAGCTTAACAGCACACCTGGAAGTTCTAGAACAAAAAGAAGCTAATACACCCAAGAGGAGTAGAAGGCAGGAAATAATCAATTTAAAGGCTGAAATCAACCAAGTAGAAACTAAAAGAACTATACAAAGAATCAACAAAACTAGGAGCTGGTTCTTTGAGAAAATCAACACGATAGATAAACCCTTAGCCAGACTAACAAGAGGGCACAGAAACAGTATGCAAATTAACAAAATTAGAAATGAAAAGGGAGATATAACAACAGATTCTGAGGAAATTAAAACAATCATCAGATCCTACTATAAAAGCCTATACTCAACAAAATTGGAAAATCTGAAGGAAATGGACAAGTTTCTAGACAGATACCAATTACCAAAGGTAAATCAGGATCAGATAAACCATCTAAACAGTCCCATAAACCCTAAAGAAATAGAACCAGTCATTAAAAGTCTCCCAACCAAAAAAAGCTCAGGACCAGATGGGTTCAGTGCAGAATTCTATCAGACCTTCAAAGAAGACCTAATACCAATACTCTTCAATTTTTTCCACAAAATAGAAACAGAAGGAACACTACCCAATTCATTCTATGAGGCCACAGTTACACTGATACCAAAATCTCACAAAGACCCAACAATAAAAGAAAATTTCAGACTAATTTCCCTTATGAATATTGATGCAAAAATACTCAATAAAATTCTTGCAAACCAAATCCAAGAACACATCACAACGATCATTCACCAGGATCAAGTAGGCTTCATCCCAGGGACACAAGGATGGTTCAATACCCAGAAATCCATCAATGTAATCCACTACATAAACAAAGTCAAAGAAAAAACCACATGGTCATTTCGTTAGATGCTGGAAAAGCATTTGACAAAGTTCAACAACCCTTCATGATAAAAGTCTTACAAAGATCAGGAATTCAAGGAGCATACCTAAACATAGTAAAAACAATATACAGTAAATCAGTGGCCAACATCAAACTAAATGGAGAGAAACTCGAAGCAATTCCACTAAAATCAGGGACTAGGCAAGGCTGCCCTCTCTCTCCCTATCTATTCAATATAGTACTTGAAGTTCTAGCTAGTCATTTTCTTGATGTTCCAAATGCATTACTTAGCCCTTCTCCTCCCACCCCCTTAGACACCCTATTTCACAGCCTGTCCAGCATAGGGACACTATTTCAGGGAAAGACTAACACATAGATTTTGCTCCTACAACCCTAAGCAAGAGACTCAAATATCTGCTAGTTTTAGCAGTTGCAGATGGAAACATCCCTCACTGGAACAGAAAGGGCATCAGAGGCACTATTGTCCTCATAGACTTCATCTCTCAGACTTGACTCCCCTAGGCCCTTCAATCTGATAATGTCCTTTATTTTATTTCCAGTATCACTCAAGAAATGAGTGTAGCTCTCAAAATTAAGTATTATCTCCATGCAGCCTATAAGAAATTCATTTCATGTTTGTATCCAAAATAAACTCTTATTTCCTTAGAGGTGAGTACTATGCTTTGCTTCAACCATTTTTGTTGCCCAATGAGGGGCTCTAATAAAAACCTATTTTAACTGGAGTTGCTACTTGAATTAATACTAGATAACACCCTCTGCCCCTTGTGGCCAAACATCTGGCATTGCCTTCCCAATTGATTATGGTGAATTTTTAAAGCTTCATACTTCCTTTGAACAATTGGAACAGTAATTTGATCTAAAATAAACTTGCTCAGCTTGCACATAGATAAATCATCTGTGTACTAAGAGAGTTTACTCCCAGGAAGAAATTTGTCAGGGAATAAATATTCTAGTTTCTTTTTTCTTTTTTTGGCCAGGATAAAACCTGACAAAAAGCAAGTTAGGGAGGAAAGAGATTGCTTGGCTTATACTTCTGAGTCATAATCCATCATCAAGTAAAGTTAGAGCGGGAACTCAAATTTGAAACCTTGAGGCAAGAACCATGGAGGAAGGTGAAATGTTATCTGCTGGCTCACTCTGGCAGCTTTTTTTATACAGTCCAGGCCTACTTGCTTAGGGATGGTGCTACCCACAGAAGTCTGAGACCTCCTACACCAATTAATAAGATGATTCCCACAGATATATCCACCAGGAAATCTGATCTGGGAAGTTTCTTAATGGAGGCTTTCCTCTCTGATGACTTCAGATGATGTCAGGTTAACAGCTGAAGTTAACTAAGACAGGATAGGCCTAGGGCCTATCCAAAGAGATAAAGAGTATTACAAAAGTTCTAGTGTAACACAGTCCAGGAAAGCTGTTGAATAAGCTGGATGGGGGCAAATAGGAATTGAGAATCTGAGGTTATAGGAATATATTTTAAAAAAAAAAAACATCCTTCAGGTCTAATACTGTGAACAAGAAGGTGCAAGGATTGAAAACAGAGTGGATTGGAACCTATGCATCATTTATGGCCCTTAGACCTTGAACTCTCCTGTAGGATCCATCTGTCATTTTGTTTTTACTGTTATGGTAGGGGTGTGGATGAAGAGCTACAGGGACATAGTAGCTCAGTAGCCAGATGTTAATCAATGAGCATCAATACGCCTTTTTTTTTAATTAGAGAGAAATGAAAATTTTAATTTCTGAAGTAACAGCAATTTGCCCATTGTACATACTATTATATTATGTAAATCAACCTTTTGGAAAATTTAGACACAGAAGGGAATTGTCTAGTTCAGTTTTCCCTCTGGAGAGATGAAAAACTTTTTGGCTCTGAAGTCTTTCTTTGATAAAAGTAGTACATAATTTTTGCATCTACAGAATATTGCCACTAGTTGGACTTCCAAATTTGAGTCTCTAACACTCTGTAATGCAGACAGGATTTAACCCTACACCTTGCATGCTTGTGTTAGAGGATTTAAACACACAATCCAGGAATTCATTATGCTAATTTATACATTTTTAATTGGTTGCGTATATTAACATGTATTATAAATTTCTTCTCTAAGAAACATTACATAATAAATGGATGCTGTTTAAAAAGTTCTGATTAGTTAAAAGTAACAAGTATTAACAGATCCATACAAAACAGCCTGTTCAGAATGGAGCGTGGGCACCAGCCTTCCCACAGGATCTTCAAGGAGGGGTAGGGGTAAAATAACTACAAAAATCAGATAGATACATATGAACTGTAAACAGTTCTCTCACTTTCCAGTGGACAAAAGAGTAATCTTTCCATACCCACTGTACCCCAAAGTGTTCTCTCTCTCTCTCTCTCTCTCTCTCTCTCTCTCTCTCTCTCTCCCTGTGTGTGTTGTTTGGCAGAGTTTCTTTTGGCAGCTGGATGTTCTGTTGGGAGGAGGAGGGATGCATATAGAAGGCCTAGGTGTGTGTTCTTGGTCTGTAAAGGACTCTGTGCTCTGTGCTCACCCCCCCTTCAGCAACTTCAGCTCTCTTCAGAGGCCATGGCTGAGTCATTCTTGTCCAGCTTGATGGGTTCAGGGAATTTATTGTATGGCTCCACTTCTGATTCCTGCTTAAGGGTATACTGAGCAATTGTCTGAATGGCCTGCTCCACATTGATGGATTTCTTGGCACTGGTCTTGATGTACTGAATGTTGGTTTTTCTATAGCACCAAGCTTGTACCCTCTTTGTGGTCACTTGTCTTTGAGGCCAATCTTGTTTCCCAACACAACAAAAGGAAAGTTCTTGGGATCCCAGGGGATGGTCTGAATAAGAAACTTGTCTCTCTAGCTGTCAAGGAGTTTGAATGTGTTGGGGGTAGTCACATCAAACAGCAGAATGCAGCAATCTGCACCTCTGTAGAAGGCCACACCAAGAAACTGGAACCTTTCTTGACCAGCGGTGTCCCAGATCTGCATGGTAACAATTCTGTAATCCATCATCACCTCCTTGGTCAGAAAGTCTGCTCCTATTGTTGCTTTGTACCAGCTACTGAACTTATTCACATGCTGGTTCATGAGCTATGTCTTTCTAACACCACAATCTCCCAGGATGATGCCCTTCAGCAGTACTTTCTTCCTAGAGGTCATCCTTTTAAGTGTGGGGTCCACAGAGGAAGAAATACAACAGCAAGCAGAGACACAGAAGTCCAACTCTGGTTCCAATGGCCTCCTTGGAGCTGCCCATTCCCAACCACAATAGCCAACGCCACCCCATCTGGCTTTATCATAAGTAAGCTTTTTAATTCCTTGAGAGTTTAAGGATATTGGGGACTTCAGGGAAACTGATTGGGGTACTTAAGAGTAATTATGATAGAAATGGCTGTAAATGAGTGCTCAGGAATGGAAGAATTCTAGAATTTAGGAAGATTTTTTTTGGATGATATATGGGTCTGTACACAGACTATAGGGTGATGTTGTCTGAGGCCCTAATCAACTCTAGACCATTACAGGATAGAGCACTGAAAGAAAAGAATGTCATAAGAATCACTGGATCATCAAGACTTAAATGGGCCTGAACTTTAGACATGATATCCCTATCTAGGAGAGAAATGGGGCAACAATGTAGGACAATAAATGAATGAATGAAAGGATATTTGTTTATCATATATAAAGTTTTAATAGTTACTCATGAAGCTTTTATGGTTAAGGAACAAAGTGAAGTCATAACCCAAGGCATATTTCAATGCACTGGTGTGAATATTGGGTAGTTGAATTACAACAAAGTGGGGAAATCTCTGCTATAGATTTCATGTTATCAAATAATATTGTTGGTTTTGAGTTAGTGGTACCTAGTATCCTGCTAGCATGAGTCAAAAGATTTTGTACGATAGTCTCCAGGGCTGTTAGGTCAGACACAGAGGTGGGAAATGATTGCTTATTAAAGGAAATATAGACATCCTCAGACTATTGAGTTTCATAAAACACAGGAGAAGTTTCTAACACTGATGTTGTCATTTGGGAAACTTCATACAGCAGAGATGCTATTATTATGACATGGTATGTCATAATAATATGTATATAATAATATGTAATAATAAGTATTCAGTTTTTGTTTTTAGACTTGAAATCAGAGGATAATATGAAAGATTAATGTGCTCTGACATTCATTTTCATATATACTAGATTTATTATATTTCTTCACTGACATCAATTAAAACTGAAATTTCAAAAGATCAATTGACAAGTGGGTAAGTTTATTTTAATGTAGGTCCATAATCTGACCAATGAAGTAATAAAACAAATGAGATAGAAAAGATAATAAAGAGGCATTTGGCCATTTTCTGTCACAGACCATTTGGGTATTGCTGAGTCCTTGGTTTTCAGATAGACATCTCAAAAATCCTTGCTGTAACAACATGAAGTTTTGGATTTTTTTCAAGGTGATGCACATTCATTTTCAGATATTAGGAAGGACTTGTATACTTAAGGGAAATGTGTAACAGATGAAAATCACACCACTGCACAAGAACAGGATGGCTGCTAGAAATGCCACTACCATGGCAATGCCAACCTGCTGCAGATGTGGGTAAAGGGGCATATGGAAATATGGTGGAAAAGCAATCCCCTCCTTGTTTATTATGGAGAAATAATTGCACAAGACAGTAAGGAAGACAAAGCTACTACAAATGATGTTCAGAATCGCTGAAAAGCCAAAGGCATTCTGAGTGACATTCTTCTCTTGTCTTCCTGTGTACACATTTCTAAGAGCAAAAACAGTGGTCACTTTTCCAACCAGCCAGAAAATGCTGGTGATCAACAGCAGGTGCTGAGAAACACGAATATCCAAAGGAATGAAGGTGTCATGGTAGCTGTATTGGTAACACATTCTAATATTGCTGGAGTTGTCATGGTGGTAGATGCAGGCTTTCCACATTCCAACAAAGACCACACTAGGGTAAGAGATCACAGGTTCCTTCGAGTACCACACTCGCCACTGTGGGAGGCCCATGGAGGTGATGCAAAGAATCCATGCCATGGTGGACAAAGCAAAACCTCCTACCTGGTGACCAGAACCTTTGTTGAACAATATCATGATGACAGTGAACTCTGGACAACTGCAAAGAAATACAAGATAAAATAAGGACAAGCTTGGGGCACTGTCAATTGGGTGACGACTAGTAACAGGAGGGAATAGTGTTTGTGTTTGAGAAAATAGGCCTTTGTTCTGGAAATTGCTATTGGGAATGTGGCCTGTGCAAATTACGAGAAGAACCTTCTAGGAATATTTACTATGTCTTGGCAATGAATTCTAACAGTTCCATTTCTGTCTGTTGGTTCAGATAGACTATGAGGTTTGAATACAGATATTCAGTCACAAAGAGGGTTACCAATCTGTAATATTGGACAATGTCAAGACCAGCATAAGCTATGTTTTAAGTTCCAGGCCAGCCAGGGCTTCATAGTGAGACCCTGTATGAAAAAAAAACCCACAAAACACATCACAAAAAAGTAAGAATAATCTTGGACGATTTTTAATGTGTTTAAAACAACCTTTTGTGGGAAGAGGTATTTTCCAAGTCATGAGGATGCCCAAGTTGCACAAGTATCTTGGTTGTGCAGCAGGGAATCACCTCTAGGAAGCAGAAGTGGGGTCAAAGAAAGTAGCCACAGGACTGATCCACTCATCATAATGAGAGCTGAACACAACAAATATACACATACACACACACACAGAGAGAGAGAGAGAGAGAGAGAGAGAAAGAAAGAAAGAACACCACACACCAATACATTACATATAAACAGGTGTTTATTTATACATATGCACACACAGAGGGACACTCTCAAATATCAAAACATGTAAACATAGACACAGATGCATAGGTGCATGGGCCAACAATGAGGAGGATAGCTCCTCTACAAGGTGTTAATATTATAAAATTATGCTATCTGATATGCTGCCTGATGTATATTGAAAGCACACATGTCTTGCCAGACTTGTGAATATGCATGCATAAATCAAACGGTCTGGCACCTGCAGCCTTTCATAAAAACAGGCTCTATGAGTAGAAGTGGGGATCAGGGATGAGACTTTGGGCCACATTTCCTGACCATTTATTACAGTTCAGATAGGGAACATAAGACACAGAATGTAGCAACAGAGTCAGGCAGGAATGTCACAGAAAGATAGACACAGAGAGACAGAAGTAGAGAGACAGAGAATGGTACTAATACATGGCATCATGGCCATACTACATATCACTAGCCTGGATGAAAGTCCACACTCAAAATCAAAGCATGTTTCTACAGAGTTTGTTCTGTCTTTCACATTATTGTGATTTTGAGAAAAAATATCATTAAATTGGACCATCATAACACAAAGCTTCAGTGTTGCTCAGCTTTCCATAGGTGTGGCCAAAAGACTTGAGAGAACAACTTAGAAAAGAATTACTTAGTTTGGGTCAGATTTCAGAGATTTAAGTCTATTGTCCTTGGTTTGTGGATTCCATGAGTGTTGAAGCCAGACATCTCTCTGGTGAGAGCCTTTGACAAAGGCTATTCACCTCATAGAGGACAGAGTTCAGAAACAGAAACAGAAGGGACCAGGCATAAGGTAAAATCTTCAAAGGCAAGCATGCGAGTACCTACTGTGAGCTATGTCCTAACTATTTAGGTGTCAAGAACCTCACACAACAGTGTCACCATCTAGAGACCAAATATTTAACACATGAGCCTTGTGGGGGCCAGATCACATCGAAACTATAACATCACCTCAGAAGAGCAAACATTGTGTGATTGCCCTAAGGGGATCCCTGAGGTGCTCAACTCTTCAGAGGCAGAAAGTAGAATGGTGGTTACTAGGAGTTGGAGAAGTCAGAAATAGTAGATGACATTCAATGAGGATAGCATTTCTGTTAAGAAAGATGAACAGTGGTGGCTGCTCCACTGCACTGTGAATGTATTGATAGCCACAGATCTGTACACGTTAACAGGTCAGTGATGAATTGTGGTATGTATATTTAGCCACATTACTTGGTGTATACAACAAAGATGGGTGGAGCTTCTACTAACCAGCAATGCTGTCTTCAAGTGAACCAGTGACCAGCTACATGGCAAAACAAACAGCTATCTGGGCCAGCAGAGATGATGAGGACACAGCTCTCCTAATATGTCCTTTGATGCTTGTTGCTGGCAACACAACCGGCCTGTTTTATAGTTCTGAGAATTCTATGACGTCATCATATTCCAACCCTTTTGAACCCCTGTTTTCAGACATTAATGTGTGAATATCATGATACTATTTGGGGACACATTGTAGTACTGCCTTTGCTTTCTTTTGTCATGTACTTTCCAACCTCTTTTGCAGGGTGGGCTATGTATACTAGTGGTCCTTCCTGCTCATGGTCAAGACCCATTGGAGTCATTCAACCTGTCTGACATCACTTTCTTTATTCTTTCCCTTCGAGGCATAGTTTCTCACCCTTGTCATTAGAGGCATAGTTTCTCACCCTTGTCATTAGAGGCAATGACAACTTAGAAGAGTCATTGCCATATGTAGATGCAGGTGTTATCAGAGATATCATCAATACACTAGGAAAGATTCTGGTTAATTCATCAAGATGTGCACAAAGACCCAGGTGTATGGAACAGCTAATGAGGTTATAGCTGGCACAAAATGGAAAACCTAAAATTCATCAATGGTAACATGTGTTTACCATTGTATATTCCCAATAGTACACAGCCACACCACATTATGTCAAATTATATTGAAAGAAACTTCTCCCAACTGTTTAATATAAAGTGGAATTCAGAAATGCTTAATATAAAGTGGAATTCAGAAATGTATCATTTGCCTAATCCTGTTTCTATTTGACAAAAAGAGAAAGAGATGGAAGCTGAAACTTATTTCAGAGAAGGAAGGAAAGGATTGGTAGCAATATAGTGTTTTCTGTATCTTTTTCCTTGTGTTTAAGAGAATTTCAAAATGCAGCTGATGGTCAATTTGAAGTTATGATTCTCTAACCTCTGACCCCATGAATGTGGGATTTCAGGCATGTGCCACCATGTACTTCCTAAGCACCAATGGAAATCTAATATAGTGACTGTATCTGACTGTATCATTGAAAAATGTTTTGTTGTTTCTTTAATGTTTTGTAATAGTTCAATCTATATTTCTATGCTAACTAATGATTGCCTTTTGAAACAGAAAAACAACACTGGTATGAATTTTTCTCCAGTTCTTAGGCCATTATGTGAAGGTTCAGACAGTCACAGACACCCTGGGCAGATTCCCTTGAAAATAAAAAGGGCAACTATATGAAGAACTGAGGTACAGTGTTTTTACGAGGCCTGGGTTCCAAACATATTAGCATGTTCTCTCATATCAAAACAACACATCTCTAATTGTGAAGATGTGCGTGGTAGGTCAGCAGGGCTGAGTCATGTTCTCAGGCCAGGCAACTGTGAAGTGAAAGGTACTTGGCACCAGGCTAGTTTCTCAGGGTTTGAATGCTTTTACAATAAGTCATGTGATTTGCTTCAGCCAATAGAAAGTTGCCAGGTATAAAATGTCCAAATCTATGACAAATATCTTTATAACTGGGATTAGCTCTGTTTTAGTCGCTTAGAACATGCCTAATTCACACAATTGTTTCTAACAAGATAAGGCCACATGTCATAGAGTGCAGCCTGTACCAGCAGCTGGACAAACTGATATGTTAAGTAAATACTGTATACTGCACACTGCTGAAAGTTTATAATTGTTACACATCACAGATTTAGACACTTACCCAATACAATCTGTGCCCCCTCACCATTGTTGGACTGCAAATTATAAATATATGATCAATAGCAGAGATTGCTTAAATAATTTAAGTCTCTCCCTTATAGTGAGGCTCTTCCTCTTCCTCCTGCTCTTTCTTCTTTACCTTCTCCCCTTTCTCCTCCTCTTCCTCTCCTCAATCTCTTTCACCTCTTTCTATACTGTATCTTGTTGTATGGCCCAGGCTGGTTCGGAACTCTCATCAATGTTCTTCTAGTATTTCAGATGTGTGCTAACATGCCTGGTTTAGGTTATCCTTTTGGTGGAAAAGAATAGGAGGTAAATAGCTTAGTTTAAGTTAAAAATAAAAATTTTCCTCAGTAGGTTTTTGGACAGTCAGCTTCACCTTTTGTAGTGTGACCCATTCTCATAGGAAGGACTGACCACATGGAAAGAAGGGGAGGCTGAGGTGGCAGAGCAAGGACTTTGCAAGGTAAAAGTAGATTCACTTAACAGGAATCAACACTTTTGTAAAGGCTTTCATCCAGTCAGTATTGGTAGGCTGTCAACAGGCCATTTGTGTTTGCCAAATCTTGAACCTTGTCAGCCTTGACTCAACTGTTTTGAGGATGGTATCATTTTCACCAGAGCCTCTGGCACCAACTTTGGCTCCTCTGGCTCAAGAAGGAGACAGCATGAGCCTATGAACCTGCACATGAATGTAATTGTGCATGTATGTTTTGGGAAGGCTGCAGTTACTGATGAAAAAGGAAACTCTTTGCACCTTCTGCAAGCTCAGGAGAAAATGAGACACAAATGATCTCTTGATAGACCACTGTAGTGATATATAAACTTCAGGGCTTCTGGGGACTTCCTTACTGTTCTCAATGTACTTGGTTACAGAATCATCTTTTTTGTGGAACTAAACAAGGTCTATACACATTTAAAAGTAGATCATAACCAAGCCATTGGTGGTTGAACTTTTTATGCACTTCTGTGAACATATATATCCTTTCTGGCAAAGTATCTCATAAAATCCTCTGTCCACTTTTTAAATTGAGCTGTTTGTTTTCCTACTTGGGTTTTGGGAATTCTTTATATATCCAAGAAACAATGCCTTTATCAGATGCATGCAGCCATGAAGAAGGTATGCTAGTACATGTCTGTGATCCAAGCACTCAGGAGGTGGAAGCAGGAAGATCAGATCAAGACCAAGTTTGACTACACAGAAAAATTGATGTGAAGCTAGGCTACATTTCTTATTAAAATAAGCAAACAAATCAAACACATGGCTTTCACGAGTTTTTTTCCCCCAGTTTCTGTTTTGTCAACTAGTAATTAATAGGATGCCAATGTGGGACCCAGCCAGGCTCCTCCCCATTTTTTCCCCCTAGGCCCAGTCTAGATCCAGCCCACAAGCTCTCACTCCATTCTCAGCTCTTCCACAGCATCCAGCAGTGCCTGGGATGCCCAAGAGCCTGAGAACCAAACAGAACAAGCTCCGTGCAGTCCCCAGAACCCCAGGCCATGCTCCCCCACCCCTGGGCATTGTCCCTCGGCTTTCCACAGCCCAACACTCGCCCAGCAGTGCTGTGGGGTGAGCACGGTCAAACTTCCTGAGTCCCTCTCCTCTCAGAGGCCCGAGCCCTGGGGCAGATGCGGGACTCTCCTCACACCACCATTTAACCCAACATGTAGGCAAGCCTGTTAATGATTTTATTGGTTAATGATTGATATGGAAGGGTCCATCCCATGAAGGAGGGGTGATGCTGCCCCTGGTCTGGTGGCCCTGAGTTAAGTAAGAAAGTAGACTAAGCAAGCCATGAGGAGGAGCAAGTCAGTAAACAACACTCCTTCATGGGGATTGCATTAGTTTCTGCCTCCAGGGTCCTTCCTTGAGTTCTTGCCTTGACTTCCCTAGATAATGGACTACATGTTGTAAGATAAAATAACCTGCCCCCAAGTTGCTTTTGGTTGTGGTGTTTTATTACAATAATAGAAAAGTAACCAATAAACACAAGAAGGAATCTTACATGTTCTTGTGTGCTATGGTAATAGCAGGGAGGTAAAAGCCACCAACTATGATAAAGGATCACATACACAAAATAATGTTTCAAGGAAGGTAACTTCAAAATATTCCATTTGATTCAGGAAGCCAAGAATAACAACACACTTTTCCTTTTGTTTTGCTTTGAGATAAGATCTCAGAGTACTGCACTGATTGGCCAAGAAGTTACTATGTAGACCAAGCTAGCCTCAGAACTCATGGAGATCTACTGCATCAGCTTCCCAAGTATGGGGATTAAAGGTATTCACCACCAGAACTAACATGGACACACTTTTAACCAAGTATGTTACTTGGCTGGAAAATATTGTTTAACCTGTGACAAAGGAAAAAAAATCTTTATTTTGCATGTGTTTCAACATGCACAGGAGTTATTTAACAATTGTAATTGAATACACTTAACACATTGCTTGTTCATTTCACAGTTGGTTTTTAACTGCTATGAAATCATTCATGTTGCTCACACATTAATAAGTTACCATCATCACTGATTTTTGCTAAGTCAGAGAATTTGATTGACACAACGAATGCTCACACAGTTGAATAAACAAGGACAAAACAGCTCATGTCTGGCTGAACACAAGGATGTAGCCAGTGTTAGCTACTTTGTGAGTTCTTTCTCCCACCCTTCTCCACCTTTTTCCTACCCTTTCAATCCCCTAACACTAGAGAGGAGAGGGGGGAAAAGGATAGAAAGGAAAAGGGATGGGCTTATCATTAGACTAAGTCCTGCTTATTAGGGACATTGAGTTCCTTGGGGCAAGTTTGATCTTTGCCATCTTGATATCATTTTTTTTCTTCTTCTTTCATCTTTTCACATGACTACTTAAGAAAATTGTGACCAACAATAGAACACAACAACCAAACAACAACCCATCCCACCTCTTAGGACCCTAGCATTTATGTATTCTAAAAAGTCCCCAGAATTCCAAGAATCTCACAATCACAGAAATTATCTGCAGCTGGCAAAATCACACCCCTGCTAGAGCACAAAGCAAATCATCATAGTCAGCTGCTGTGGACAGTGAAGCAACCCCTTATCCGATACCCAGGATTAAAACAAAATATATTCTTATAATATTTCTGGTTCTTTAAAGAAACCAAAACTCTCACTGCACAAGAGTATCTCCTCTTCTGTACCTTAGGCATGTTGTGGAACCATGAAAGGTAGTGTGGTCTCCTGTTGAGCTAAGGCTAAAAGTCCCAGAGACCCTGAAGGGACAGTAGGCGCTTTGCCTTCTCCTGGGCACCAGGACCCTGTCACTAACTGAAGCCCTCCATAGATTTGTGGCCATCAGTCACGTAAGGGCAATGTCCCAAGCCCCTGCACATGTAAAGGGCATGACATGTGGTCACATAGACTCAAGACAAATGGAGATTTTAATGAGGTACCTAAAGGCCTGGAGGGCTTATCCAATAAGCTTTCCTTCCCAAACATTATTCCCTGCAAAAGATTTTTAATTATGGGCCCACCCTGAGAAGTGGGGTATGGTTTTACTCATCCACTTTCCACCATGACAATAAATGCCTTAAAACTATGGACTGCCTCTTTTCATTGGGGTCTGACATGGGGTGCCATGTAGAAGGCTTTCACCTTCAGAGCTGCCAGCTAGTCTCCCGTAGAAGACCTCTCTGTGCTCCCAGCCATGACCACCACCAAGCCAAAGCCTGCAGCCATCAAGCCAAGGACTCTACTCATGGGACCAGCCAGAGCTCCCCCTTTCCCCCTGGGCCCTGGGCTAGATCCAGCCCATGGACCCCCATTCTGTTCTCAGTTCTTCTGCAACTTCCAGTGTTGTCTGGGTGTCCGAGAGCCTGGGAACCCCTTGGCCCAGGCCTCTTTGCATGCTGGCAGACCTTGAGCCAGCTCTGGCTATCCCATACCTCAGACTGTGTTTTCTCATCCCCAGAAAGGTGTTCCGGGGCTTCCCTAGGGCACAATACCCACTCAGCGATAGCTTCGAGTAAGCACAGTCAACTCCCATGTCCCATCTCTCCCAACGGCCATGCCCTGTGGCAGAGCAGACACAGGACCCACAACCCTATAGGATATGTTGTGTATCTACACATAAGAAGAATGACAGTCCTACCTTAGCAAAGGACTGCTCATGTGTTATACTGTTTGTCCAACCCTCATCCATCCTAGGGATCTTGCCTATCAGCAAGCAGAGCCCAGAGCTCATATCCTGGATAGTCACATGTAATAAGAAACACTGCTGAGCAATCCAACAGAAACAAAATGTTAAACTACCACACATTGACAGGATGTTATCACCTTTCTAGTAACTTTCTAGTAACTTGAGATCGTGTCTCTCTAGCAAATTAACACATAGGCTAGAGTTCTTTCTTGTACTCCCAGACATAGAGCCACGTACCTTTGGGGACCAGCCTTGCCTCTTTATTTCTTTTACCCACATCTTTGTTCCAAATGAAAAGCATAATCATTCCAGATTGTAATCTAAACAAATGAACTCCTGTATGGAGTCTACCTGAGTTGCCTCAGGATTAAAATTACTTTTTAAAAGTTTTGAGAGTTATTTATCTTTATTTCATCTGTGTAAATGTTTTACCTACATCTTGTGTACCTTATGAATGCCTGGTGTCTACTGATATCAGAAAGAGGTTTTAGATCCTGTCCTAGTCAGTGTTCTATGCTGTGAAGAGACACCATGAACAAGGCAACTCTCAAAGTATTTAATTGGGACTTGCTTACCGTTTTGGAGATTTAGTCGATTATCACCATGGAAGAAAGCATGGCACTGTTGGGGGAAATATTTAAAAAGATGGAATGTATGCCACGTTCCCCCACTATCCCCTGGTTTTCTCATCCCAGCGGGCTGGCCAGCCATGCACTGGCAAGCAATGGCCAACCTGCTTTTATTTCATGGAGCTCTGAGTCAGAGCTCCAAGATCTCTCCACCTAGTTCACTAGGTTCCCACTGGCAGGCCGCTACCATGCCAGCGCCAAGCTTCAATACCCCCATGGCCTCTGTGGTGCACATCAGGCAAACCGACACTTTGCCACTGTACCTTTCTCTCTGGAACCCAGATGAGCCACCGCATGAAGAAAAATGCAAGACAAACTTAGCTCAGAAACAATAGTAACTTCACACCTACAGATTGCATAGTGTCCCTTCTGCTACAGCTCTGAGCTATCCTATGGATGCAAGTCTTATATAACAAGGCCAGCAAGTGACCAAGGACATCAACAGTTTGAGGTGTAATTGAAAGGGTAGGTGTTATAACAAGCATACTAACTTTGTGGAAAATGTGGTCCCAGATCACCATGGAAATAGTCAAGTCTTCCCAGATGAATGTATTCCCAAGGAAAAAGAGGAGAAACACATCCCCACTAAATTAAAGTAAGATATCCTTAGCTACATCAATGGCCAGAAAAGCTTAAGACCAGTACCAGGTGTGGAACAACTCGAATATTCAAAGGGATGAAGGGGTTATGGCAGGCATATTGGTGACATACTTGGATATTGCTGGTGAAGTTGTTATAGTGGTAGATGCAGGTTCTCCATATTCCTAGTAAAGAAATGATGGGCTTGGAGTTCATGGATTTTTGAAAGTACCATACTCGTCACTGAGGAAGACCCATGGAGACACTACAGAGAATGTATGCTAGGATGGCTGCAGCAAACCCTTTCATCTGGAGATTGGTATCTTTTCTGAGTCGCATCATGGTTACGGTGAACACTGGGCAATTGCAAAGAAATACAGGACAACATAGGATGAGCTCTTCAGGCCAGGGACAGTGCCCCCTGGGGGAGCTGTAACTTTAATTTTTTTCAATGATTATTTTTAATGATGGTTCTTAAACACTTAAACCTCCCTTTTAGCCCACCATCCACCAGAAGTAGTTGAAAAGAAAGGACATAGGGGGAGTGGACCTTATAGAAATGGTTCTTGGAGCAACTCCCATCTATGTTGTCTGGAAATAAACAGTTCAGTTCACAGGTCAGCAGCAGCAGCTCCATCCACTTGCAAACACTTCACAGATACACCAACAGTCCAGCTAGGTAGAGTCCGGATAGCAAGCATGATTCAGCAGCCATGGCACTACGTAGAAGAGACAGCCAGGCCTCAGCCTCGGCCCAAATCAGCAGGAGATACCTGGAGGGAACATCAGGAAAAGTTTTCAGCTATGCCTCTCTCAGTGGAAATGAAGATCATCAAAGATGTGAGACCAACAAGCATTGCACAGCTAGCTCTTTAAGCAAGTCTAGCTCAATCTCCTTCACTCTCCATCTAGTTCTTTTTATACTCCCTCCAAACATCACATGTCGTCTATGGGTCTTGCCTCAGCACATGTCTGTCTTAACTGACATCACTGCCAATCAGCTTGTGTCTGAGGAAGCAGCAAAAAACTTCAGCACACCACCAGAAGTTTTTTAGTGCATTTCTCTCTATTGGAGTCCTGACATATGGAACTCAACTATGCAATGTAAAGTAGACCAATACATGCATGTTGTTAGAGAAGAATCCTTCATCACATGTCCTTTCACATGCTTGCTTTAGCAGAACATCCTTTCTCCTGTATCTGCTTCAGGAAAACACTCCTTTGAGTGATTGCCTTAGCAAAACACCATCTACCACAACTGACTCTCCAAAGAACCCTTAAGTTTCCACTTCAGGAAGCAGTACCAGGAAGGAAGGGTTACGCTGAGAAAGTGTGGTCTGAGCAGACTAAGAGAAGGGCAATATTTACTGGCAGGGAGATAATCAACACACCCTCTAACATTGGCCACAAATATTTAGAAAATAGTATGGTCACCACAACACTATTTTTCATACTGAAAATGAGAGACCACTTTAGGTCTGACAGTTGCATAATTTATGCTATAACCTCTCCACAAAGATGTATGCCAACATTATGGATGCAAGTGGAGTCATGCATTCAAATTGTAATTTTGGGGGCTTGGTGCCTTTCACTTAGCTGTTGCTGCTGCTGCTGCTGCTGCTTCTTCTTCTTCTTCTTCTTCTTCTTCTTCTTCTTCTTCTTCTTCTTCTTCTTCTTCTTCTTCTTCTTCTTCTTCTTCTTCTTCTTCAAGGGCTGGCCTGGAACTATGTCCTCAGGCTGGCCTTTAATTAGAAGTATTCTTGCTGCCTCTCCTTCCCTTCCCTTCCCTTCCCTTCCCTCCCCTCCCCTCCCCTCCCCTCCCTTCCCTTCCCTTTCTTTCCCTTCCCTGGTGCTGGTGTTAAAGCCATGAGACACATCAAATCACAAGCATCATTTTTCCAAATTTCACCCATTTTGTATCACATGTCAGAATTGTGTTCTTTTTTACACTATTTTTTCAGAGTATAGATGAAACAGACTTTCTCGTCTCATCAAGTTTGGACATCTGGGCTAGCTCCAGGTTTTACCTATCATGAATAATGCAATATACATGAGAAAACATATATAAAACTTTGTGATGATAGACAACCATGTTTCTCTTGAAACATGATTATAAGAGAAGAACTAGAGAAATGACATGTCTTGTTCATACTTTAGAATTTACTAAACTTTTTCACCAAGTGGTTGTACCATTTTATATTTCCAATAGCAAGATAAGAAGAATCCATCTTGTTCATATCACAGTACATTGGCTATCTCAAAAAAACAGCAACAATAAATACCTGTACCAATAAATTATGAATGATTTTAAAACTTCCAATTAATAGAGTATTAGCTTTTGGTCCAATTAACTTAATACTTAGTATACATTTTCCTGAAGCAGCATGTTCACTGGACTACCTAACACATGTCAAATGTAAGACAATCTAGGAGCAGAGCTAAGATTTGGGAAAATAATGTTCATCTGTAGGCAAATGTAAAATACAGAGAAAAGTGTAAGTACATGCTTACTATGATGGTTAGTTTGATTGTCCACTTAACCAATTTAACCACTCACCCAACTGGAAAGGGAATCTCTGTAAGGAAGTATATTGATTTGTGTTGATTAGGTTGCTTATGGGCATGCCTGTAAAGGATTGTATTATTATCTTAATTAAACTAGATGACCAACCCATTGTGGATGTCATCAGTTCTTAGGAATGTATCAGAACTGTATCAGAGTAGATAAAGCAATCTGAATGCTAGTATAAATGCAAGAATTCATTGAGTGGGGACATAATGTGATTGTTTCAAGTTCCTGACTTCCCCATAATGATGGACCTTGACTCAGGATAACTATATCTCTAAATATGTTGCTTTTGTGGTATTATTTTATCATTGCAATAGTAGCAGAAGCTAAGACATATAGTATAATTGGTAGGTTTTTAAATTTTGCCTATCATGAGATATGGTATGTAGAAGTAAATACCAAACAAACAAACAAACAAACCATGGAGCAGCTGTATCTTGGGATTAGGATTAGAAGCAATTTTTATTTCCTTTTTGTTTTAGGCTAAAAATCCATCATACTTTGGTTGTTTTATTTTGTTTCCTTTGTGCTCTTGTTTTTCTGGGACTGGGTTACAAGATGTAGGTCAGGATTTATTTTCAAAATCAATACATAGTCCAAATTTATCTCAAACTCAAATAAATTGATGTGCCTCAGATTTCCTTATGTTGGGATTGTGGACATGTACTTATATTTGGTGTTCTGGATAGTTCTATGTCAACTTGACAAAAGCTAAAGTCATCTGAGAAGAAGTAACTACAATTAGGAAAATGTCTTCATGGGATCAGGCTATAGGAAAGCATGTAGAGCATTTTCTTACTGATAGTTGTGGAAGGGCTCAGCCCATTGTGGATGATAACATCCTTGAGCTGGTGACCCTGGGCTCTATAAGAAAACAGGCTGAACAAGCCTTGATGATCAAGCCAGTAAGCAGCACTCTTCCCTGGCCTCTGTATCAGCTCCTGCCTCCAGATTCCTGCCCTTGAGTTCTTGTTCTGACTTCCTTTACTGAATATATTAACTCTTTCACATAATGTTGTTTTTCAACAAAACTACAAAGTTTGAACCCCAATAATTTAAAGCTTCTCTATTGGCTAGCTTCTATGGCTATTGCCAAAATATCCCAGAGAATGGCTTAAAGGGGTCCAGAATTATTACCTTGGTTCAGTTTCAGAGATTTGAAACCATAGTCCTTGGCCATTTGGATTCAGAATATGCAGTGGGGCAGATGATGACTATGGTGGGGTCAGGTGGCAAAGATGACTCAAGTCATAGTGATCAAAATCCAGAGACAGAGAAAGGAACATGGATGAGGAGGTAATATCTCCAAATGCATATGCCCTGGGATCCACTTCCTCCTCAAACATACTAGCACCAACAACCAGGGACCAATGCTTTAATATAAGAGCCCTTTGCAGGGACAGGCCATTTCCAAACCATACCACCATGTTAAACTGGGTGTTAACTGTACAGGTGATAGAATATTATTCCCATTTATAGATTTTATAAGGAGAAATTTTCTCACATGTGTATCACATAGATGAAGCTTGAGGACAAGTGAAATACACTGGTCAGGAAAGGTCAAATACCATGTAATTCCACTAAGGAGCTTTCCTGATCAAATCAACTCTGCCAAGACAGAAAGCAGAATAATATGTACTAAAAACCAGGTCATGGAGAAGCAGGAGAGGGCATTCAATGAGAACAGTGAGTGTTTGAATTAGAGAAGATTGGCAGTGGTAACAGATCCACATCACTGTGAATGTAGCCATAGCCATGGAACTGTACACTAAGAAAGGTAAGTGGTAAATGGTGATATGTATATTTAGTCACATTAATCACAGTGTACAACAAAGATGGATCTACTAACCAATGACGCTGTCCTCATACAAACCAGTGACCAGTGATGTAGCAGAGTGTTCCTCTAACTGGGCCGGGAGGACTGATGAGGACTCAGCTCTCTTGGAGTGTCCTTGTAGTCTCATTACTGCCTTCACACTGACCTGTGAGCTGTTGACCTGCTTCACTTTTTCTAAGAATCCTATTGTGTCATCAAATTCCAATTCTTACTGAGCTTATCTTCCCATTCCCAGCCATTAAGTGTGTGAGTGCTGTGATGCTGTGAGGGGCTACCCATGCCAGGTCCTTGGGTCTTCATGTCACATGCTTTCTTATATAGCTTTTTCAGGGTGAGGTATTTTTACTAGCAGGCTGGCCTGCTCATGCTCAGGACCCACTTGACTGGTTCAAACTTGTCTGTCATCTTTCTTTAATTCTCCTCTTTAAAGCATAGTTTCTAACACCTGTCACTGGAGGTGAGGACCTGTTAGAAAAGTCACTGCCATGTAGGCAGGTGCTAGCAGAGGTGACATCAACACTCTTGGAATGAGATTAGTTAATTAATTAGAGATATGTAGCACATTTCATTATGCATTTGCCAGTTGATGGGCATTGAGGTTGTTTCCATTTCCTACTGATTGTGAATAGAGCAGCAATGAACATGGATGAGTGAATATCTTGTAGGATGTCAAGCCCTTTGGACATATGCCAAGAAGTGATGCTGATGTATCATGTGGTACACTTATGTACTGGCTGGTTTTGTGTCAACTTGACACAAGCTGGAGTTATCACAGAGGAAGGAGTTTCAGTTGAGAAAATGCCTCCATGAGATCCAGCGGTAAGGCATTTTCTCAATTAGTGATCAAGGGGGAGGGCCCCTTGTGGGTGGTACCATCTGTGGACTGGTAGTCTTGGGTTATATAAGAGAGCAAGCTGAGCAAGCCAGGAGAAGCAAGCCAGTAAGGAACATCCCTCCATGGCCTCTGCATCAGCTCCTGCTTCCTGACCTGCTTGAGTTACAGTCCTGACTTCCTTTGGTAATGAACAGCAGCATGGAAGTATAAGCCAAATAAACCCTTTCCTCCCCAACTTGCTTCTTGGTCATTATGTTTGTGCAGGAATAGAAACCCTGACTGAGACAACTTACTTGTAGCTTTTTAGAATTCATGTTGATTTCAACAGTGGCTGTGCCAGTTCTCAATCTCACCAAAAGTGAGTGCATGTTACCCACCCCCCAGCCCCTCCAGCATTTGTTTTCATTTTCTTTCTGGATCTTAATTTCTCTGGGTAAGATGAAATCTCAAAATAGTTTTAATTTGCATATCTCTAATTGCTAAGGATGATGAACACTTTTAAAAAATTATTTCTTGGACATTTTAGTTTCTTCATTTGAGAATACTCTGTTCAGATCCACAGCCTGTCTTTTAACTCTGTCATTTGTTTTCTTGGCTCTTTTGTTTTTGAGGCCTTTAAATATTTGGATATGAATCTTCAACCAGATCTATAGCTATAAAAGATTCTCTCCCATTCTGTGAGTTTCCTCATTATTCAGCTTTTTTTTTCCTTTAGCAGTGAAGAATCTTCTTAGTTTTCCAAAGTCAGACTTGTCAATTGTTGGCCTTAATTATTAGGCAAATGCAGTCCTATTCAGAAAGTCCTTTCTACACAGATATCATGGAGGCTACTGCTTGTGTTTTCTTCTAGCAGTTCCAGGGTTTCAGGCTTTAGGTTTCAGGTTTGTGTCTTTGATCCATTTGGAGTCAGGTTTTGTGTAAGGTAATAAATATGGGCCTACTTTGATTGTTCTTCATGTGGACATCCAGTTTTTCCAGAACCATTTATTGAAGATACTTTCTTTACTCCAGTTTAAGTTTTTGGGGCATCTTTGTCAAACTTTAAGTGACTGAAGTTAGGTGTACTTATATTTCAGTCTTTAATTTTGTTACATTGGTGTAAATGTCTGTTTCTGTGCCAGAATCACATTGTCTTTATTACCATGAACTTTTGTCAAAGGCTTTTTATTCATTTATTTTAATGAACATATGACTTTTAAGTCCATTTATGTGGTTTATTACATTTATTGACTTGTATGTATTGAACCATCCCTGCATTTCAGGGCCTGGGAGAGCATTCCCCTGTACTGGGAGAGAAGAATTAGTTACGCACAAGAAAGTTGGTCTCGGTCCCAAAAATCTCTGTTCCTGAGAGTTTTGTCTGAGCAAATTGAGAGGACCCTTTGGCAATATTTACCGACAGCTTGAAAACATGCACACCCACTGTTGGTTAAGACATACAATGACTTAACATCTAACAATTAGATAAGAAATTCATGCTATTTCTATACCATGGAGCTATATGTCAACATTAATTATACAAATGGAGTCATATTTATGACATGATATTTTGGGCTTAGAACTTTACAGATTGCATTAGGTTTTGTTTTGTTTTCCTTTTTTAAACAGGGTACATCTATATTTAGGGCTGACTTGGAACTGTGTTCTCATGCTGGTTTTAAACTAGTAACAATGCCTCTGCCTCTCCCTGCCAAATTCTGGGATTAGAAGCCTAAGCCACTACATCCCACTACTAAAATAGTGGTTTCATAGTCTAACCATATTGCAGCATATGCAAATTTTTTTCTTTAATTCTAACTAGTTTTTCATGGATCTCTACAGTTAGCCTGCTCACTAATAATTTCTAAACATATGAATAAGCTTTAAGCTTTACAAAACATGAGAAAAGCATGCATAAAAATTTGTGTTGATATATAATTTCATTTTTCTACATTAACTATTTTTAACATTGTTTTGTTAGCTTGTTTTGGGTGTTTGTTTGTTTGTTTATTTTGGGAGATGGATCCTCAATAAGTTGCCCAGACTGGCCTAGAAATCACTATGTAACTCAGGCTGGCCTCAAATTTGCAATCCTCCTGTTTTGGTCTCTTGAATAGCTAGAAATACAGCTTTGTACTGCTCTGCTAGACCATTTTTAGTATATAGTCTTGTTGCTTGCCTCCTCACCCCAGGTCTGGACTTCCTTATGTAGTCTAATCTGGCCAAAAACTCACAACCTTTATGCCTTATTATTTGGAGTGCTAAAACCACAGGTTTAAAGCACCATGTCCAGTTATTTTTAGTCTTTCTAATAATATCCATTGTCACTACAATTATACATAACCTAAAGGAAGGTGTTTCCAATAAAGTGAATATAAACAGCATGGTATGAAATAGTTTGTACAATAAAATCATAGATGTAAACTAAACAGCTACTCTCAATGTCATTAAGATAAATTCTAATAGGGATGGAGAAATATTTAGTTTCTTTTTAAAACTTAATAGTGCTGTGATGTATTTCATACACAATACACATAAAATGTAGGGATAAAGTTAAATAAATGATCATGGAACAAACAACCACACTGCCACCATTCTTAAAACATACAATGCTTAGGTTAAGATGTTTTTGCTATTGACTCTAGTGCAGAAAATCTAGGGAACAATTTGAAGTTCAGAAAGGCACACTATTAACTGGCTGAGAAAACTATCTTGCTTGCTTACACTTTTTAAATCTATAAAAAGTTGCTTAGCTATGAATGTACATAGGTTCTTGGGAATAATTTGTTTTCTTTACCTGTACTGTGTAATGGTATTTCGTGTAAAGGTACTTGGGAACATACTGGGCTTTTTTTTTTCATACTCACTCACTAGAAGAAAACTAAAACATAATCACATTGTAATTTTATACTGCTTGAAAGACTTTGCTGGAATATATAAGCCATAGGAGAAAGAATAAAGTTGTTGGAACACTGTTCATTCTATCCATCAATTATATGTATGTATGGTTTGTGTGAGCATATTTTGAAATAACTTCCTATATCAAAGACACTAAAATATAGGGAGGGATAAAGGTTTTATCTAGGCATCAGTTCAACCTATCCATGTTCACAGAATGAGTTATTCGGGTGTTGTCCTTAGCAATGGGGCCTTGCTGTCAGTTTGTGGAGAGAAATCTATTGTCTTGGCAACAGCCTGGGTTCTTTAGGGATTTCTATGGGACCCACTTGGCCAACAACTCAATTGAATGTAACCCAGTCCTGATACTGTAACAAGAAATGACCCGTTGAGACTCTGTCTCCTCCATTATTTGAAGACTTCATTCAAATCACAATTATATATTTTAGGAAGGCTCCACTGCACTAGTTTTCCATTCTATCCTTCAAATATCCCTCAATTCTAGCTGCTACTTTTCTGAGTACCCAAGAACCTCAACCTGATTTCCCTTTCCCCTCCCCACTTGATCCTCCTGTTCCCTCCAAACCCCTAGTCCATGCATAAAATCTATTCTATTTCCCTCTCCTAGGGAGATCCATGTATTACTTCCCATTCCCAGGTCTTTTCTATATACCTGACTCTCTGGGTCTATGGACTGTAGTTTGTATATTATTTACTTAATGACTAATATTCACATACAAGCAAATGAATGCCATATTTATCCTTCTGGGTCTGGGTTACCTCACTCAGGATGATTTTTTTCTAGTTCCATCCATTTACCTGAAAATTTCATGATGCCATTTTCTTAAACATATGAGTAATATTTCATTATAAATGTACCACATTTTCTTTATTCATTCTTTTGTTGGGGGACATCTACATTGTTTCTGGTTTATGGCTATTACAAATAAAGCTGCTATGAACATAGTTGAGCAAGTGTTCTTGTGGTAGGGTGGAGCATCATTTGGGTGTATTCTCAAGATGGTATAGGTATATCTTGAGAGAGATCAATTCATTTTTTTTTGAGGAACTATCCCACTGATTTCCAAAGTGGATATACTAATTTGCACTCCCACCAGCAATGAATGAGTGCTCCCCTAATTCCAAATCCTAGATAACATGAGCTGTCATTTGTGTTACTGATCACCCTTTGGGTTATAGATGTAAACTGAACAGTTACTCTCAATGTCATTAAAAGGACGTTTGCTGGGCTTATGGTAGAATGAGTTTCAGCTTTTTGGGAAAACTCCTCATTCATTTCCATAGTGGCCATATGAATTTGCACCTCATCAGTAATATATAAGTGCTCCCCTTTCCCTGCATTCAAAACAGCATGTGCTGTCATCTGTTCTATTGATCTTGGCCACTCTGACAGGTGTAAAATAAAATGTCAAAGTAGTTTTTATTTGCAATTGCCTGATAGCTAAGCTAAGGATGTTGAATATTTCTTTAAGTTCTTCTTAGTCATTTGAGTTTCCTCTGTTGCAAATTCTCTGTTTAGATCTGCACACCATTTTAAATTTTTTGACACCTAGTTTCTTGAGTTCTTTATATATTTTGGATACTAGTTCTCTATCAGATTTGGAGTTGGTAAAAATCTTTTCCCATTCTGTGGGCTGCTGCTTTGTCCAAATAACATTATCCTTTATCTTACATAAGCTTTTCATTTCATGAGATCCAATTTATTAATTGTTGATCTTAGTGCCTGTGTTAACAGTGTTATGTTCAGGAAGACTTCTCCTGTGCCAATGAGTTCTGTCTATTCTCCACTTTCTCTTCTATCAGGTTCAGTGTATCCAGTTTTATATTGAGGTCTTTGATCCATTTGGAGTTGAGTTTAGTGCAGGGTGATAAGTATCAACCTATTTAGATTCTCCTATGTGTAGCTGTCCAGTTGGACCAGCACCATTTGTTGAAGATGTTGTGTTTTTCCAATGTGTATTTCTGGATGCTTTATTTAAAAAATCAGGTGTACATAAGTGTGTGAATTTATGTCAGGGTCTTCAGTTCAATTCCATTGATTGACATGTCTGTTTTTGGGCCAGTGCCATGCTGTTTTTAATACTATACAATTTGAAATAAGAGATGATGAGACCTCCAGCAGTTCCTTTACTATTTATTATTGTTTTAGCTGTCCTATGTTCTTTATTTTTCCATATGAAGTTAAGAATGGTTATTTCAAAATCTGTGAAGAATTGTTTTGGAATTTTAATAGCAATCACATTGAATCTGTAGATTGTTTTGGTAAGATGGCCATTTTTACTATGTTAACCCTATTGACCCATGAGCATGGGAGATCTTTCTATCTTCTAATATCTTCTTCAATTTTCTTCATCAAAGACAAAGTTTTTATCATACAAGCCTTTCACTTGCTTGGTTAAATAGTATAAGGTATTTTACATTGTTAGGGGCTATTGTGAAAGGTGTTATTTCCCTAATTTTTTTCTCAGTCCATTTTTTTATATGTATATAGGATGGCTACTGATCTTTGTAAGTTAATTTTTTTTTCAGCCAATTTGATGAGAATGTTCATCAGTTGTAGAAGTTCCCTGGTGTAATTTTTATGGCCATGGTTGAAAGACCTGGCCCCCTTGGAAATAAAATTAGACCCCTAGCAAACTTAGAGTCAGAAAACAGAAGAAGGCCTGAAACAACATGCTTGGCCAATACCCCACCTGGTTGTACTTTAGTTCTGGGAAATAACTAACTCTGACCTGGCCTCAGGACTGGTACGCCCTGTTCCAGGAACTAGCTAACCACAATAGCTGTTTTTTACAACTGCCTTGTGACTAACTTGAGATATTCTGTACTTCCCTGTGACGCATGTTCTTTCCATACCACCCCCCTTGCTTTGTGTTTTTTTTCTTTAAATACCCCTGACTCTAGCTGCTCGGGGTCGAACTCTTCTGCCCTTGTGTGGGTTATGAGCTCGGCCCCAGTGCACTGGCTTCCCGAATAAACCTCATGTGATTGCAGGAAGTACGGTCTCTCGTGAGTTCCTGGGGGTCGCGCTCTCCTGAGAGCTCTCCTGAGACTTAAGCAAGGGTCTCCCCTCTTCGGGGGTCTTTCACTTTGGGGGCTCATCTGGGATTTGCGACCACCCTAGTCTCCGAAGACCCTCTTAGAGGTAAGGTTCTGTTTGTGTTCTTGCTCATCTGTGCTGGCTGAAGTTTGAGTCTGTACGTTCTGTGAGAAAAGCGCTTTTGGTTTTATGGCTGCTCTTTGTCTCGTAAGAGTCTCTGAGTGGTGGTCAACAGACGTGTCCGGAGGACCACAGGCTGTGACCCTGGAGAACGCTCCAGGAGGAAAGGAGGACGGGGACGCCCGGAAAGGTCCTATCTGGTGAACTCGGGTCGAGCCTGAGTGTTTCTGCTTTCTGTGCGCCCAGAGCCATCCGCTGCATTTTCGTTTTTGTGGAGGATGCGCCTGAGGTGATACAGATTGTGTCTTTTGTCTTCCTGCCTGTTTGTCTTATTTGTGTATCTGACTTCCCAACTGACGATGGGACGGACTGTAGGGACTCCTCTGAGTCTGACTTTAGACCACTGGACTGAGATAAAGAATAGAGCACACAATTTGTCAGTTGAGATTAAGAAAGGACCGTGGCAGATTTTTTGTTCTTCAGAGTGGCCGACTTTCGATGTCGGCTGGCCCCCCGGAGGGCACTCTTGATCTATCTGTCATCTTTGTAGTTAAAACCATCATTCTCCAAGGAGGACTGGAGGACCATCCCAATCAGGCCCCCTACATCTTTGTCTGGGCGGATCTTGTGCAGAATCCCCCTCCATGGCTTAAGCCTTGGGCACAGAAACGAAAGCCACGCTCCCGAGTCCTGGCTCTCAATGAGTTGGAATGCAAACTGAAAGCAAAAACTTCAAAGCCCAAGGCTCAGCCCGAGAGCTAGCCCTCGGCTCCTCCTAAGAGGAGGCCCTCTCCTTCCCCTCCCCCTTACACTCTACCCCAGATGCCGGATCCCGGAGCAGGCAGAGGTGCGGAGGGCAGACTGGCCATGGGAACCTGAAGTCTGCATGCCCAGAGTCCTGTGCAGGGACCCGGAAGACCGGACTCCACCACGGTGCTGCCGCTTTGTGTCTACGGGCCCCTGGCTGACCTACGTCAGCTCCAACCCCTCCAATACTGGCCATTTTCCTCCACTGATCTTTACAACTGGAAGACTAACCACCCTTCTTTTTCAGAGAATCCTGCTAGCCTAACAAGACTGGTAGAGTCTCTAATGTTCTCCCACCAGCCCACTTGGGATGATTGCCAGCAGCTCTTGCAGGTTTTCTTCACCACTGAGGAAAAGGAACTGATCCTACTAGAAGCCCGTAAAAATGTTCCAGGAGCGAATGGGGCGCCTACCAACCTCCCAAATGAAATAGATGCTGAATTTCCCCTGAACCTCCCTAATTGAGATTTCAACACAGCAGAAGGTAGGGAGCAGCTGACAGTCTACCGCCAGGCTCTTGTGGCGGGTCTCAAAGGGGCTGCCAGTTGCCCCACCAATTTGGCTAAGGTAAGAGAGGACCTCCAAGGCACGACTGAGCCCCCTGTCCATGTTTCTAGAACGTTTGATGGAGGCCTACAGGCGTTACACCCCCTTTGACCCAACTTCTGGGGGTCAGCAGGCAGTGGTGGCCATGGCCTTTATAGGACAATCAGCAACAGACATTAAGAAAAAACTACAGCGTTTAGAAGGATTGCAGACCCTGTCTTTACAGGATTTAGTCAAGGAGGCAGAGAAAGTGTTCCATAAAAGAGAGACTGAGGAAGAAAGGAGAGAGAGGAAGAAGCAGGAAGCAGAAGAGAGGGAGAACCATAGGGATCATAGACAGGAAAGGAATCTGACTAGGATTTTGGCCGCAGTAGTAGGAGAAAAAGAAAAGATAGGATTTAGACAGACAAGGGACCTGGGCAACAGAAGACCACAGATGAGGGAAGGTGGGCAGAGGTCCCCTCTGGAGAGGGACCAATGTGCCTGCTGTAAAGAGAACAGACATTGGGCGAGAGAATGCCCAAAGAAGAAGACTAAGGCCTCCAAGGTCCTGGCTCTAGAAGATGATTGGGGGGATGGGGCTCGGACCCCCTCCCCGAGCCTAGGGTAACCTTGACTGTGGAGGGGACCCCTATGGACTTTCTGGTGGATACCAGAGCAGAATTTTCAGTCTTGAAACAGCCATTAGGAAAGCTAAGAAGCAAAAAGACTATGGTCATTGGAGCCACTGGGCAAAAGCAATACCAATGGACCACTTCCAGACAGGTAGACCTAGGAAAGGGGCTAGTGACTCACTCCTTTCTGGTCATCCCTGAGTGTCCTATGCCCTTATTGGGAAGGGACCTACTGATGAAATTGAAGGCCCAGATTAGATTCTCCCAAGAGGAACCAGAGGTGACATGGCAAACTCCCACATTCATGATATTGACTCTAAAACTAGACAAGGAGTATCGGCTGCATGAACCCCCTGGAAAGGCAGCGGCACCTGATTTAGAAAGATGGCTGGCAGAGTTTCCCAATGCATGGGCAGAGACCGGGGGCATGGGAATGGCTGTACGAGTTCCCCCAGTAGTTGTGGGATTGAAGACAGATGCCACCCCCATTGGGGTTTGCCAATACCCCATGAGCAGAGAGGCCCGAGAGGGAATTAGACCTCATATTCAAATGTTCCTACAGCAAAGCATCTGGATCCCCTGTCAGTCACCCTGGAACACCCAGTCAAGAAACCTGGCACTAATGACTACAGGCCAGTACAAGACTTAAAAGAAGTCAACAAAAAGGGTACAGGACATACACCCAACAGTTCCTAACCCTTACAACCTCCTCAGC
>JADRCH010006862.1:342279-393020 GCA_019843965.1 Rhynchomys soricoides
GATCGAAAGTGGTATACTGTTTTGGACTTGAAAGATGCTTTCTTCTGCCTCAAGTTACATCATTCTAGCCAACCCATTTTTGCCTTTGAGTGGAGAGATCCAGACACGGGACAGACAGGGCAGCTGACCTGGACCAGGCTGCCTCAAGGGTTCAAGAATTCATCCACTCTCTTCGATGAGGCCCTCCACCAAGACCTGGCCACCTTCAGAGTCGAGAACCCACAGGTCACTCTGCTCCAGTTTGTTGACATTGTGAGATCCTCTGACTACTATGTTATTGGACTTTCAGATTTGGCACAAGAAGTGGTCAGAAAGTGTGAGGCATGCACCCTGACCAATGCAGGACGTCCCATAAACATTCATGGTAAAAGGCTTAGGGGAGACCACCCCAGAGCATACTGGGAAGTAGATTTTACAGAAATCGAGCCGGCCAAATAGGGTAACAAGTATTTACTAGTGTTTATAGACACCTTTTCAGGGTAGATAGAAGCTTTTCCTACCAGGACTGAAACTGCCAATGTGGTGGCTAAGAAGATCCTTGAAGAAATCTTCCCAAGGTTTGGAATTCCCAAGGTAATCGGGTCTGACAATGGACCTGCCTTTGTTGCCCAGGTAACTCAGGGACTGGCCACCCAACTGGGGATTAATTGGAAATTACATTGTGCTTACAGACCCCAGAGCTCAGGTCAGGTAGAGAGGATGAACAGAACTCTAAAAGAGACCTTGACAAAATTAGCCTTAGAGACCGGGACAGCCCTCCTTCCCTTTGCCCTGTTCTGAGTTTGGAACACCTCTGGAAGGTTTAAACTCACTCCTTATGAGATTCTATGTGGGGGACCGCCACCACTTACAGAGGCAGGTGGAGTTTTTGACCCTGATGCTTCTCTTTCTCAACCCCTGCTTACCCGATTAAAGGCCCTGGAGTTGGTCAGACGCCAAGCCTGGGAACAGCTGAAGGGGGCCTATGAGACTGAGAGTCCAGACGTGCCCCATCAGTTCCAGGTTGGGGACGCTGTCTTGATCCAGCACCATCGAGTGGGCAACCTCGAACCTCACTGGAAGGGACTGTACTTAGTGCTTCTAACCACCCCCACGGCAGTCAAGGTTGAAGGCATCTCAGCCTGCATCCATGCTTCCCATGTGAAGAGAGCACCGGAGCCAGCCCAGGATGAATGGAAATTGGAAAAGACTGCTGATCCTCTTAAGTTGCATCTGCGGCATAAACATGACTCAGGTGCCGGGTAGAAATCCCCATGCCCCCCAGAAATTAACCTGGCAGGTGTTGTCCCAAACGGAAGATATGGTCTTGTCGGTGTCCAGAGAGGCTCCCCCAAACACCTGGTGGCCCTCACTGTTTCCAGACTTATGAGCCCTAGCCGCCGGCATTGATTCTTGAGATATTCCTGACCACGAGGCGAGCAACCTCCCTGTGGAGCTAGATGGTTGGAAGGCAATCCACAGCCTGGGCGGCTATGTAGTGGGATGTGGTCGGCCTAATACCTGACAGAAGCTTAGGGCTACCCCCATCTATGCCTGCCCTCACCATCAACCCACGTGGGCCCAACGATACAGTTATGGAGGGGTCGAGTCTTATTACTGTTATGCTTGGGGCTGTGAAACTTCTGGGGATACTTATTAGAACCCATCCTCCTCATGGTATCTGATCGCAATAAGGTGAAATCAGACACAGACAAATGCCCAGTGTAATCAACCCAGATGCAACCCCCTAAACATCACCTTTACTGATAAGGGAAAAAAATTGTCACACACTGACTGGATCAAGGGGTATCAATGGGGCATCAGGTTATATATGCATGGGTTTGATTATGGGTTAACAATTACAGTAAGGTTAAAGATAGAAAGCCCCCCTCCCCCGTTGTTGCCGATCGGACCTAACAAGGTACTGGCTGGGCAGGGTGGCCTCCCAGCTCCACCACCTCTTCCACCCCTAGAACCTATATTTGACTCCACCACTGTCACCCCCACGAGGGCCCCTTCTGGCACATCCTACCAGCCCCCAATAAAGACAGGACAGAGACTGTTCAATCTTATACAAGGAGCCTTTCAGGCCATCAATACCACCAACCCAGAGGCTACTTCGTCCTGTTGGCTCTGTTTGTCCTCTGGACCCCCTTATTATGAGGGTCTGGCTTCAACAGGACCCTTCAATATTACAGACCATTCTGAAGGGCAGTGCTCTTGGGGTTCTCAAAATAAGCTCACCCTGACTAAAGTATCAGGAAAAGGGCTCTGTATAGGCAAGGTACCCCCGACCCATCAGCATCTTTGTAATTCCTCTGTGGCTCTCAATCAGAGTCAAACAAATATTTAGTGCCAGGATATAACCGATGGTGGACTTGCAATACTGGATTAACCCCTTGTGTCTCTACTTCAGTTTTTAACTCGTCTAGAGATTTCTGTGTTACGGTCCAGCTTGTCCCCCAAGTCTATTACCATCCTGAAGAAGTAGTCGTTGATGAGTATGACTTTCGACCCGCCCGGTTTAAAAGAGAACCTATATCCCTGACTCTAGCGGTCATGCTTGGGCTGGGAGTAGTGGCCAGAGTAGGAACAGGGACTGCAGCCCTGGTCACTGGACCACAGCAGTTAGAGAGAGGACTGAATGAGCTCCATGCCGCCATGACCGAGGATCTTCAAGCTTTAGAAAAATCTGTTAGTAACCTAGAAGAATCCTCGACCTCCCTGTCAGAAGTAGTTCTGCAGAACAGAAGAGGGTTAGATTTGTTGTTTCTAAAAGAAGATGGATTGTGTGCAGCCTTAAGAGAAGAGTGGTGCTTCTATTTAGACCACTCAGGAGCCATTAGGGACTCCATGAGCAAGCTTAGAGAAAGGCTAGAAAGACGCAAGAGGGAAAGAGAGGCTGGACAGGGATGGTTCGAAGGATGGTTCCGCAAGTTGCCTTGGATGACAACTCTGCTTTCTGCCTTAGTAGGGCCTCTGATGATTCTGCTCCTTTTGCTCACTATTGAACCCTGCTTAATTAATAGATTAATAACATTTGTCAGAGAACGAGTAAGTGCTGTACAGATTCTAATGTTAAGACAACAGTACCAGACTCTGGGGGAACAGGCCTACGATGACACGGAAATGTAGTTCTAAGATTAGAACTAGGCACTAGAAGAAGTGGGGAATGAAAGACCTGGCCCCCTTGGAAATAAAATTAGACCCCTAGCAAACTTAGAGCCAGAAAACAGAAGAAGGCCTGAAACAACATGCTTGGCCAATACCCCACCTGGTTGTACTTTAGTTCTGGGAAATAGCTAACTCTAACCTGGCCTCAGGACTGGTATGCCCTGTTCCAGGAACTAGCTAACCACAATAGCTGTTTTTTACAACTGCCTTGTGACTAACTTGAGATATTCTGTACTTCCCTGTGACGCATGTTCTTTCCATACCACCCCCCTTGCTTTGTGTTTTTTTTCTTTAAATACCCCTGACTCTACCTGCTCGGGGTCAAACTCCTCTGCCCTTGTGTGGGTTATGAGCTCGGCCCCAGTGCACTGGCTTCTTGAATAAACCTAGTGTGATTGCAGCAAGTACGGTCTCTCGTGAGTTCTTGGGGGTCCCCCTCTCCCGAGACTTGAGCAAGGGTCTCCCCTCTTCTGGGGTCGTTCATGGTCAGTTATATGTACTATCATATTATCTGCAAATAATGATACTTCTTTCAAATTTGTGTTCTTTTGATCTCCTTCAGCTGTCTTATTGCTCTAAATAATACTTCAAGTATTATATTATAGAATATTATATATGTAGAGAGGGAGCAACTGTAGGGAGAAAAGGGTGCTTGTAAACACAGATAAGCACTGAAAACCAGGAAAAGTTATACACTCAGCTTGTGTCTCCAAAGGAAGAAGATACTTAGCAGTCCTTCTGGAACATCGTTTACAACCTGGTAATCCTTTGGTACCTATTGAGCCAGGCTTTGCCTGTATCCTCCAGAATATTGTACTTCTTTATCCTAGAATATTTCAACTCTAAAACCTTGAACATTGCTTCTAGAACATAAAACTCATCTTTTTAAAAAACTTATCTTATGAGAGATGTCATTTGTACTTTATAACAGTCTAAATGACTTCTATGTTATCTTAAGTGAGGCCAAAACCTGACTAAAACAAGAATTATATTTATCTCAATCATTCTCCCTAGACCCTATTTTGTGCATTGTAAGTCAGCAAAATCCATCTTTACAGAAGAAGCTATAGGTCCTTTGTAAATAACTTTAATATAAACATGGCTTGAGCTTTGTTGTACTCTCAGGACTGAGTTAATTGTTATCATAAAACTTTTCACTAAAATTGTGCTATTCTTAAATATGGCTAAAATAAATGAACTATTGTCAGAAGGTGTGTGTGGCAGATGAAGCATCTTGGGTTAGGCATGGCCATATGGGCCTTGTGAAGGAGGTGGGGGCACTATTCTAAGTGAAGGAGGCAGCTTCTCCAGAATCTAGAAGGGGTAATAACCTTATTAGTACATAGAGAGGTCCCTTGTGTCACTGGAGTAGAGAATGAGTGGCAAGGTGCCAATAATGCTGGCCGGAAGAGTAGCTATAAAGTGATGGTTGTGGTGGTCTGAATAAGAATGACCCCCATAGGCTCATATATTTGAATGCTTAGTCACCAGGAAGTGGCACTAATTGAAAGGGTTAGCAGGATTAAGAGAGGTGGCCTTGTTAGAGAAAGTGTGTCTCAGGAGACAAGCTTTGATATATATTTAAAGCCATATCAGGACCAGTTCTCCCCCACCCAGACTCTCTCTCCCTCTCCCTCCCCTTCCCCTCGGTCTTTTTCTCTCTTTGTCTGTGGATCATTACATAAAGCTCTCAGCTCCAGGACCACACCTGCCTGCATGCCACCATGCTGCTCAGCATGATGTAATGGACTAAGCCACTGAAACTGTAACCAAGCCCCCTATTAAATGACTTCCTTCAGAAGAGTTGCCTTGGTCATGGTGTCTCTTCACACCAATAGAACATTGATTAAGACAGTGGTGGTTTTCAAGGACAGACATGAGGGTGAGTAGACAAGGGGGGGAAGAGACATGGATTCCTTAGCCTTTGTTCACTACTGAATCCAATTACCTGAAGCTTTTGTGTGATCCTGGGTGTTGGCATTCTGTCTAAACTCCACCCCACAGTTACCTGGCAACAGCCAGGTAGGCCTGACCCAGTATAAAAGGGGCTGCTTGCCCCTCTTCTCTCTCTCTTGCTCTCTTGCTCTCTTGCCTTGCCTCTTACCCCCTAGCTCCCCCTCTCTCCCCATTCCCTTCCCCCCCCTCCATGTGGTCATGGCCGGCCTCCACTTCTCTACTTCCCTATTCTCTCCCCCTCTCTGCCTTTCTCTGCCTCTACTACCCTCTTAGCTCCCCTCCCATGACCTGAATAAACTCTTTTCTCTACAATACCGGGATGTGGCTGGTCCCTCAGGGGGAAGGGATGCCTCGGCATGGGCCTGCTGAGACACCCCTCCCCCCATAACCCCATAGAACATACATATATATCTCTTTATCCTTTATGAACACATGACTGGGTATAGACGTATACAAGTCGAACATCTACTGCTGGCAAATGGTAAAGAGATTTATTATAAAAACAAACGTTAGTATATACTAGAAAATAGGGCTACAGATGTGTTGGGAACAGAAAGGAGCTGAAACAAAATTATCCTTAATGAGTAAGCCTTATCAGGAAAAAAAATAAGACCATGGTTCTGTCTTAAAGTGGGAAAGCATTAAAAAGGGATGTTACATTATGTCAGAGCCACAATGAGTGGGGCCTTAAAGGTAAAGAGAGTCTTCTCTTTAAACCCTGGAGAGAAGACCCTCAAAAGGGATAGTATAAAATAAACATAAGAGGAAGAGCCATCATGAATAAGTAAGAAGGTGGTGGGTGGGTCTTCAGAGAAATCTCCTCATCAAGGAGAACTATCTGACTTTTGTAATTTCTGCCTCAGTCAGGATTTCTATTCCTGCACAAACATCATGACCAAGAAGCAAGTTGGGGAGGAAAGGGTTTATTCATCTTACACCTCCATGCTGCTGTTCATCACAAGAGGAAGTCAGGACTGGAACCCAAGCAGGTCAGGAAGTAGGAGCTGATGCAGAGGCCATGAAGGGATGTTCCTCACTGGCTTGCTTCTCCTGTCTTGCTCAACTTGCTTTCTTATAGAGCCCAAGACTACCAGCCCACAGATGGTATCACCCACAAGGGGCCCTCCCCCTTTGATCACTAATTGAGAAAATGCCTTACAGCTGGATCTCATGAAGGCATTTTCTCAACTGAAACTCCTTTCTCTGTGATAACTCCAGCTTGTGTCAAGTTGACACAAAACCAGCCAGTACACCTTCTCAGAAGGTGGCAAGATGTTCTGCACCATATGCTTTAGTTCAATATAGCCCATGTGACAAAGAACAGTAGGACCAAGTAGGAGCATAAATTAGGAGCTTTAAAACTAGGGGTTGGGGTGGCAGGTCTCTGCAAACACCATGGTCAGCGTCAGTCTGAGTGAGGCAAACTGGAAGTCTAGTCCAACATGTCTTAGTGTATTGGTTGAAGTTTGAGAGTCTGACACCAGGCAGTTTAGTTTAGACATAGTTCAGTACAGTACAATTTGAGAAAAGTGTCCTGGTGTAACAGAATCCTCTATGCACAATGAAGTTAGGGCATAAATTAGTTGAAACTCTTTTCAAAGTACATGTCACTTCTTCCACAAACATGGGATCTTCATGTATTATCTTAAGGGTCTGAAGGAGAATCTGGTGTGGTCTCAGTCATATACATAGTGTAGAGGTCTCGTAGGCTATTAACCAACTCCAGTCCTATTTGTGTGTATAATCAGTTTTCTGCTCAGAATCCTAGAAATGGGTGTGGTTAATAGCCTGGTGACCTCTGTGATATCTGTAGGGTCAAGCCACATGTAGCTCCTCCAGACTCTTACAAATAGTTACTATAAACTTTTGCCAATCCTCATTGATCACCCATTATAACATAATTTCAACATTTGTAAGAGGTATTACAATTTCAACCAGATCTGCTCCTGACAACTGATGTAGTCTTATTCTACATTTAATAATTAATTCAGAAATCTTTTCTACATATGTCTTCAATATTTTACTTTGTTTATGAGCTAAGAAGGTCCATTCCATAATACCATCTTCCCTTTTCATAATGAGTCCAGTAGGAGAATGAGTCAAGGGTAAAATAATCAGAATACAATCAAGTTTAGGATCAATTCTATCTACATATGCCTCTTGCAGTCTTTGTTCTACAAGAGTTAATTCTTTTTCTGCTTCAGCTGTTAGACATCTTGGACTGTTTAAATTGGAATCTCCTTGGAATATTTGAAACAAATTACTTAACTCATATGTATTTAATCAAATTGCAGCCCTCAGCCAGTTAATATCTCCCACTAATTTTTGAAAATCGTTAATTGTACACAATTGGTCCCTATGCTCTGTACCTTTTGTGATCGAATTGTTTGTTGATTGATTTTATAACCCAGATAACTAAGTGAATCTCTTCCTCTTTGTATTTTTTTTTGAGCAATCTGTAACCCCCAGCATGGTAGAATTCTTTGTGTTACTATAAACATGTTCTCTAAAACATCCTTATCAGAATCAGCCAACAGAATGTCATCCATATCATTATATATTAAATGATAGATCGAAGGAATTGCTTATGAATAATTTCTAATGGTCATTGCACAAAATACTGACAAAGTTGGATTATTTAACGTTCCCTGGGAAAGTACTTACCAGTGGTATCTCTTTAGTGAATGACTATTATTCAAAGTAGTTACTGAGAAAGAAACCCTTTCCCTGTCTTTCACATCCAAGGGTATTGAGAAAAGGCCATCTTTCAAGTCAATTGTTATTATAGGCCATGATTTTGGTGACAAAGATGGTAAAGGAAGTCCAAGGCTGTAAAGAACCCATTGGTTGGTGTCTTAGTCAGGGTTTCTATTCCTGCACAAACATAATGACCAAGATGCAAGTTGGGGAGGAAAGGATTTATTGAGCTTACTCTTCCATGCTGCTGTTCATCACTAAAGAAGTAAGAACTGGAACTCAGGCAGGTCAGGAAGCAGGAGCTGATGCAGAGGCCATGGAAGGATGTTCTTACTGGCTTGCTTCTCCTGTCTTGCTCAGCTCGCTTTCTTATAGAACCCAAGACTACCAGTCCACAGATGGTACCACCCACAAGGGGCCCTCCCCCTCGATCACTAATTGAGAAAATGCCTTACAGCTGGATCTCCTGGAGGCATTTTCTCAACTGAAATTCCTTTCTCTGTGATAACTTCACCTTGTGTCAAGTTGACACACAAAACAAGCCAGTACAGTTAAATTATCATGTTGTAATAGTCATGGTTCTCTAAAATCTCAGAACTTATGGGTAGTCTCTATATAGTAAGGGAATTTGTTAGGATGACTTACAGTCTGTAGTCCAACTCCCCAACAATGATCAGCTGTAAATGGAAGTCCAAGGATCCAGTAGTTTCTCAGTCCCATAAGGCAAGCAGGTAAAAAAGAGCAGATGTTCCTTCTTCCAATATCCCAATGTAGGTCTCCAGCAGAAGGTGTGGCCCAGATTATAGGTGTATACCACCACCCCTGGATCTTGGACTTGCTTTGTCCCAGATGACCTTAAACTCAAAGATCTCCTTGCCTTAATCTTCTGAAATTCATACCCACTATGCCTCAAGATCTTAATGCCAAGATTCAGGTCAGAAACTTGTATCTCCCAGCCTCAAGATCTGAATCACAGGTGAGCCTTCCAATTCTGGATTGTAGTTCATTCCAGATATAGTCAATTGACAACGAAGAATAGTAATTACACTTGTTAACTGCTCTTAAATCCATTATCATCCTCCATGTACCTGACTTCTTTTTTATAAGAAACACAAGGCAATTCCATGGGCTGGTAGACTCTTCTATATTTTGAGCCTCCAGCTGTTCTTGTACTAGTTGTTCAAGTGGCTGAAATATTTCTTTTGTTATGGGCCATTGCTCTTGCCACAAAGGTTGGTTTGATTAACATTTTAGGGGCAAGGCTGTTGGTATGTCAGCAGTGGCCCTGTGGTGGTTTGTATGTGCTCAGACCAGGGTGTGGCACTATTAGAAGTTGTGGTCCTCTTGCAGTAGGTGTGGCCCTTTGGGAGTAGGTGTGGCACTGTGGGCGTGGGCTTTAAGAACTTCATCCTAAGACTGTCTGGAAGACAGTCTTCCACTAGCAGCCTTCAGATGAATATGTTGAACTCTCAGCTCCTCCTGTATCATGCCTGCCTTGATGCTCCCATCTTCCTACTTTGGTGAGAATGGACTGAATCTCTGAACCTGTAAGCCAGCTCCAATTAAATGTTGTCCTTATAAGAGTTGCCTTGGACATGGTGTCTATTCACAGCAGTAAAACCCTAAGACAGGCCCTTTTTATACATTTGGAAATCCAATCTTTGTGACATCCTATTTTTTAGACCATGGGCATAGCTAGCAATTGCTCTCTATTACCCATATCAATACCTTCCTCAGGAGCATCTACCATATCCCTCCTTATTCCCTCATTTGCTGTTCATGGAATTGCAGGAATATTAATTTGAGTACCACGTTGTTGTAAAAGATCCCTTCCCCATAAGTTTATGATATATCAACCACATAAGGTCTCAACTTCCCTGTTGCCCTTCTGGTCCCACACAAGTAATCCACTGGACACTTTGTCTTATTCCTGATAATTTACCAATTTCTATAAATTGTGTAAACCTTCTGAAGTGGCCACTCTGGATTCCAAGACTTTTGGGAAAGTATACTAACATCAGCTCCTGTATCTACCAACCCTTTTATGTCCACAGCATTCATTTGTACCATTAATTTGGGTCTCTGATCATTGACCATTGTCAGAACACACTTTTCCCAGTGCTCCCTAAAGCCCCTGTTGGTTCAACAGTATAGGCATTGACCTTGATATAAGGAAATAATTGACCAATTCTATCCCCTGCTTCAATTTGCATCTCATTTTACATATTTGCCATGATTTTTATTTCTTCCTTGCTATCCCCATCTACTATACCTGGAAAGACAATAAATCCTCAAGAAGTTAATCCACTTCTTCCCAAGATTATTCTCACTGTCCCTGAAGGTAAGGGACCATACACACCAGTGGTTAAGTAATAACATTCAACTTTGTGGTCAGATCCAAAGCTGCACTTCCTTCTATAGCATGTATAAGATCAAAAATACCTAATTTTCTTGCCTGTTTGGCACCTCCTGACTGACCAAAGGAAAACCATTGGTATTGTTTGCTGCCAGGCCTGGAGCTGTCAGGCTCCTCTGTTCTCTCCCAATGGCAAGAGGTTATTACCTGGTATGTCTCTCTTAGACCAGTAATCCTTTGACCATTGTTTGCCCTTTCCACTGTGGCTGCAATAGCCTGGAAGCCTTTGTGGCTCACAGTAACCAGTGCCTGCTTGTTCTCCACTACGATTACCATATTCTCTAGAATCAATGTACCAGTATTTTGAACGCTGGTTTTAGCCTTGGTTTCTTTGAAAATGACAAAATTGACTACAATTAAAACATTGAGCATTTTGATTTCTGATCTTTTTAACTACAGTTTCTCTATGCTGTGTGCATTATACTCCTGAGACCAATAGCAGTTGTTTCCCTTACCCATTCATCTACAGGGGCTCCACATGCTTTCAATGGTCTGATTGCTCTTACATTTCATGTTTGCATTCTCAAAGGCCAACATTTCTCTGTCCATGACTGTCTGGTTTCAGGGTCTGATATGGCTCTATTCACAGCTTAACTCAACCTCTGTAAGAATTCTGTAAAGCTTCTCCAGAATTCTGTATTATTTTAGTAAAGGAGGTAGTTTTTTTTTTTCAGGTTCCTCAACTAAATCCCAAGCTCTTAAAGCAGCAATAGGACTTTGTTCAGTGACACTATCATCAGATCTGATTCATTCCTGTAAGTCAGCATAATGCCCTTCACCAAGCAGCTGGTCTCTAGTAACATTTATTGCCCTTGCTAAATTATGTTGTACTACCTTTATAGCTTCATGCCTCCATCACGACAACCATTGTAATTGTTGACCACTTTCCAGAACAGCTGACACCAATCCCTTCCAGTTTTGTGGGATCACCTATGCTGTGTAGCCCAGTTATTTAGCATTTCTTCAACAAAGGAAGAATAAGAATGTAAGCCATACAAAATAGATTCTTCAAAATGCTTTAAATCTAGCATTTCTATTGGTCACCAGGTCAATTTATTAAGGAGAAATACCATCATTAGCAGGCATATGCTGCACAAAGACTGGGAAGGCTGAAAACGCCTGTGCAGCCCAAGCAAATCCTCTGGTGGTGCACTGGGTTCCACATTAACCCTTTGTGCCTGTGCCACCTCCTGCTCTCCCCCTTGTCTCACTGAGGCACTTGAGGCACCTCTTACTGAAGGTATGCGGAGCAGGGTGGGGCAGCACTTTACCTTCCAGCCTGCGGTACATTCCAGCCTCATTCACTAAACCTGAACTCACATTGTTCTCCCCCTGGCTCTTTGTGCTTTCCAAGCATTTTGACTTCTAGTCACAAACTCTCTACATTCATAGGCAACCCTGCGATCTCTTCTAACAGAAGAGAATTGAGCAAATGTTCTGAGTTTTCAGCTTTCCCTCCAAACATTTTCAAAGAGTATATGTGAACACTACAAAGCAAAACCAGAAAACCCCCTCCGGGAACTCAGTATGAGAGCACCCAGCAGCAATAGCTGACATTTTGCCAATTTCCTTAAGTAACATTGCTAACCCCAGATACTCTACAGTTTCCTCTACCACATTATAAGCAGAGTTACCCATTGTGCCTAAGCCGTATTGGGTGCCACTTGTAGGCATAAAATTTTTGCCACCTACTTTTGATAAGGGTTCAACTTCTCCTCTAGCCCAGCACCCAGCAGAGGTAGTGGAAGAGAACAGTTATTAGGACAGGGGGGAAGTGGACCTGGTCAGCAATAGTTGTGCGGGAATGAGCTCGGGATTCTTCAGTCCCATAGAAAACACCAAGCTCAACTTAGCAACTACAGACCAGTCCTCTAGGCAGGCAGACACCAGGCACGAACCAGCAGCTGCAGTCCAGTCCTTTCAGCAAGCAGACACCAGGCAGCTGTGGTTCAATCCTGAAGAAACCGCCAGGCTCCCCAACTGGCCGAAGGCAGTGGCAAGCTGCTGGAGGAACCTCACGAGCAGCTCTTGGGTGAGTTTCTCTCAGTGGCAGTGTTATCAGAAGTTGAGCTCAACACTACTATGTAAGGCAAGCCAAATCAATGCTCAGTGCTCATCTCCCACTGTCTGTGGGGTCATATTTACACTGCTTCATCACGGGTCCTTTCACATTTGCTATCTCCAAACATCCCTTCACCTGGGTCTGCTTCAGGAAAACAGTCTTTCATGTGTCTGCTCTAACAAGACATCCTTTCACTCATGTGCCCCAGTAAAAAAATCAATTGGCATAAATAACTTTCCAAAGAACTACAGGTTTCCACTTCAAACACTCCCACCCAAAAGCTTCTGAACTCATTTCTTTCTTTCTTTTTGCTTTGTTTTGTTTTGTTTGGTTTGGTTTTTCAAGACAGGGTTTCTCTGTGTAGCCCTGGCTGTCCTGAAACTCACTCTGTAGACCAGGATGGCCTGGAACTCAGAAATCTGCCTGCCTCTGCCTCCTAAGTGCTGAGATTAAAGGCGTGCGCCACCACTGCCTGGCATGAACTCATTTCTGTAGTTGGCATTATCCCTTCAGGGCCAGGGTAGGACTTTCATGACCCTATTCCTATCACCAGATCCCCTCTGAAGTGATATAGTTGGCCATGTTGCTTTCTGAGTGAAACATGATTTGAGGGTGGTCAGTTGGCTCAAAATGTCTGTAGGTTAGGAGAAGACTGAACAGAATGGAGGATCTGGAAAGCAGCAATAAGTGGCTGTCAGAGGGAGGCCATCAATCATGGAACACTGGATTTGAATCAAGTATGTACCATTTATTTCTTGTGTGACTCAACTCAGTTTTCCATGACCAGCAGGCCAGTATGCATGACTCTGATAAAATAGATCTTGGTTACTTGATCCCTCTAGGGCTCAGTTACCACATTTCCTTTTCTCCTTTTCTGTGTAAAAGGAGAGTGCTGCCCATCAAACCCAGGGTCTCACACCTGCTAAAAAAGTATTCTACCACACGATTACATCCCAGCAATGGAAAAATTACCTTGTCTGAATCCGTGAATGCTACCTGGTTGGTAAATTACCTGGCTAGCTTGTGTGAGGTCTAGGGTTCACTCACAAGCATAAACAGTTACATTGTTTGTAAGAATGAGGATGATGATGACATTCAAAGATAATATTCATTTTTGACTTCTCTATTTAGACCAGGAAAACACTTGCTTTTCAAAAGTATGAGGAGATATATGAGCTAGTTTCTCCCAGGGGAAATATAGAAGATTTGGACTGGGGATGCCCCTCAAATGGTAGAGTGCCTACCCAATCTGAACCAGGCCATGGGTTCATTCCTTAGCAATGAATAATCCCAGAGTGGTAACAATAACTGGAATCCCAGAAATTAGATGTTGGAAGCAGGAGGATCAGGAGTTGAGGTCATCTTTGAGTACATATCAAGTTTGAGGACGGCCACAGAATTTAAGGCTTTGTACAAAAAAAAAAGAAAGAAAGAAAGAAAGAAAGAAAGAAAAGAAAAGAAAAGAAAAAGAAAAAGAAGAAGAAAAAGGAAAAAAAGAAAAAGAAAAAGAAAAAAACCACAAACACAGACAGCAAGAAAGATCCCTGTGTCTGCTTGGACAGGAATTAAACAACATGTCCTTCATCACTTTCAGTGTGATAGAGAATGTTGCATTCCACCTGTTTCCCTGAATTAAGTCTTGGTAAAGAAGTCCATTCACACTATTCCTTTCAGGCAAATGGCTGCAATAAAGGATCACACTCCACCATGTAGCTAGGATTAAGGCTGCTGTGAATAAAAATTCCTAGAAAGAAGCCCTGTCAACAAAGGCTGACTGGATGACTAAAACTTCAAGAACTGTGGAGAGTTTGGAATATGACAGGATCAGTTCCTAATGAAAACTTTTCTAGTGCTATCTTTAGCGTCTAAGGAGAGATTCTTGTCCTCTCCTCTTTTGGATTTAGCATCCAATAAACAGATAAAATCCCTTTGGAATGTATTAACGACAACCCCTTCTCAGCCTGCCAAGGGGCTAAGAATGCTATCACATGGGATCAGAGCTCTGGGACTGGTGTTCCTCTACTTTTCTGACTCCTCTGTGATGTGTCCATCAATGTATTTTAAACATGCATTCATGGTCAACTTTATTTGTCTGGGTACTGCAAAAACAAACGTCATGAAACTGCTTGCATATTGGAACAGGGAACTTGGAGCAACCTAAATCCATGTTCCAGGACCATAGTCACATCCATTTGGCTTCAGAACAAACTATCTTACTCCCTTTGAAGCGAGAGCTGTGTTTCTAAGGTGACCCTAGATATGCACACACTCCCTTGTCAGGATCTGCAAACTCCTGGATGACAGGCCCTCCTACTCCTGTCCTTTACTCTCATGGATTATGCCTTCAGGGGACAAGTTTGTGCTTTATCTATCTAGGCACAGAGATAAACGTTGCCTACTCAGCAAGCTGAGAGTGCCCCTTATTCCATGCCCACCCCATATGCCAATACAGCTGTATTCTCACATATGAATCTAAAAGGCAAACAGGAAATTCACTCAGACACTGGATCCCCACATCTGGCAGGCTTAGTGCAGCTCCTTTACTTCTTGAGTTTTCATTTTCCAGTGAGCTCCAGTTAACTCTCTTACTAGGACAACCAGGAAACCCAAGGAGCAGAGGCTCCCTTTCACTTACCCTCTGTGCACCCCAACTGACCCACAGCTTCCTGAGACCTCTCCTAGACTCCTTGTATCCCCCATGTGAAGTCACCTCCCCTGCCAGTAAAATTTCTCCAAGATGATAGGAAGCATCCCACGGTACTTGGTTCTCTGGGGGCTGCTGCTGTGCCCAGTCAGGAGGGAGACTCCATAGGGACAGCCGATCTCAGGGCTGGAGCTAGACAGCATGGGCTGAGCCCCCTATGTGACCCCTTCTGTGGAGAAATTCAGTACAGTATCCCCTGAGATTCAGGCTGCAGCACAGGCAGTTCCTTTTCCTCTGAAGCCTTCCTTCCCAAGGAGGTACCAGCCTGGCCAGCCAACCCTGCCTGCTGTGATGCAGCCTCTCTAGACTCCAGAGGACTGCTCCTCTTGATGATCTTAACCTTTCATGTCTGGGAGACAAGCTGCATTTCCTGGGTTGAACAAAAAGAAGTGGTCCTCTGGCAACCAGATGTAGGACTTGCTTCATAGAATAAACATCCATGAAATAGCCAGAGAGACACAGAGGGAGAAAGAGAGTGAGAGAGGTTGAGAAGGATATCATGAAGGTCTTGAGAAGATGGAAGGAGGGAGCTGGGGGGGATGTCAGTTGGAGAAAGAGGAGAAGGAATGGAGGGGGGCAAGAAGAGCAGGGAAGCTCCCTAGCCTGGATGAGCCAAGGAAAAGAGATGGGAAACACAGAGAGAAGCTCCTAGCACAAGCCTGGTGTACATTTAGGTCTGGACCAAGGTCCTTCCTTGGCCAGCTCGAATGGTGATTTCTGAGAGGAATCCTTGGTTTTGTCAGAAGATCCAACACTTCAGTGTGAGAGTCTTGGTTGGACAAACTGTGTGACATGTTTCTCTTCATTTACCTGGGGATTGCAATTTACATGGAAAGGGGGGATGAAAATTTTATGTAGTTACCTTTAGGTATCTGCGATGTTGTTGGGCTCAGATGTGTTCATGCTCACAGAGGACTTGTGTCCTGGCATTGCCAGCTGCCCACCATATCTGCCATCCTACATTATGAGACAGTCACTGAAGAGTTACTGTTCTCAATGGAGACAAAATTTGCCCAATAGAAACCTTCTTGTAATACAACTCTTCTTGTAAGGAAACACTGACTTTATTCCTGTGAGTTACTGTGAAAATTGAACAGGATGACTATAGGACCATGAAAAGCAGCCTGGTTTCTGGTTGAGCTAAGGTTTAAAACCCAGGTGACCAAGTGGGATATCCTCAGCATGGGATAACCGTGCAAGGGATGGTAGGCATTTTGCCCTGCTCTTGGGCCCCAGGCTCCTGACATGAGGCTGCAGCTCTCCATAGGTCTGTGACCATCAGTCATATAAGGGCAATGCCCCAAACCCCTCCATAGGTAGAGGTATGGTCATGTAGCCTCAAGACATCCCCATGTTAATAAGGTACCTGGAGGTTTATCCAATAAACTCCTCTTCCCAACCACTCCTCCCTGCAAAAGATACTTAACCTCAGCCCCACCCTGAGAAAGGGGAATACGGTTTCACTCATCGCCACTCTCTGCCATGACAATAAATGCCCTAAATCCGTGGACTGTCTCTTTTCATCTGGATCCGCCGGGGAACAATGGAACAGGCCTTTGTCTAAAGAGCTTCGTCCAATGTCCTGCAGAAGGCCTCTCAGCACTCCCACCCACGGTCTCTACCAAACCAAGCCAGCCAGCCTCTGACAAGCCAAAGACTCAGTTCCTGGTGGGAACCATCCTGCCTCCTTCCACCTTTCCTCCTCGGCCCCTGACTAGATATAGCCCTCGGGTCCCCACTCCATTCACAGCTCTTCTGAAGCATCTAGTGGCACCTGAGATGCCCAAGAGCCTGAGAACCAGACAGATCCGGCTCTGTGAAGTTTTCAGGACCACAGGCTGTGCTCCCCCACCCCCTGTAGATGTCCTGTAGCTTCCCACAGCCCAATATCCACCCAGAGGTGTCATGGGGTGAGCTTGGGCAAACTTCCTGTGTCTTGCCTCCCCCAGTGGCCCAAGCCCTGGGGCAGATGCAGGACCCCCACTTTAACCCAACAGGTGACAAGGAAAAACCTAAGACAATGGGAGCAGTCTATTCTTCACCCAGCATCAGGGTGGGAAGTAAATCCAAGATATTAGTTCAGGTGTGAGATGGGCAGCCCATTGTGTATTTTGAAGATTAGCTGCCTTACAAGTGGCAGTCCTTTGCGAAAATATAATTTGTCTCAGACATTTACCTGATGTTCAGAAATTAAAGGTAGTCATACACTGCTAAGCATAAGATGGTGGATACAAAGTAACACGGGTAGGTGGCAGTAGTGAGAGGACATGGTGTTGTGGCTGATGTAGTGCAGAGAGCCTGAAAACAAGTGTTCACCATCAAAAACTGGCAGGTTGACATTCTGTGAGTGGCTGAGCCTCTGTGATCTCCAGCTACCTGGTCTGCAGGGAACATAACAACATTTATTCAGCACTCCTATTCGGAGACTGCCAAATCCAAATGCTCCAGATCCTGAAACTTTCTGAGTACCAGTGTCAAATAACAGATAGAAGATTCCACAGATGACCTCCTCCTGCAGTTTCTTAAAATGCAGGCAGGGGTGAGGGTATATTTCTGGGATGGAGAGTGTCCTTCATCTGAATGGTGCCCTGTGTTCAATCTGAGCATGCACACAGAGTAACAGAAACACACACACACACACACACACACACACACACACACACAGAGAGAGAGAGAGAGAGAGAGAGAGAGAGAGAGAGACAGAGAGAGAGAGAGAGAGAGAGTGTAAAATGCATAAGTTGTATCAGTATAAATTCATCTTTGGTTATTTGTCTAATGTGCATAAACATTATATAATGTTCAAAAACATAAATGAATTGTCTTTGAAATCCCCAAGATATCTTTCTAAACCTATCTATGTATATCTATTTAAATATCTATCTATATATTTATCTACATATCTATGTATATCTATCTATGTATATATGTCATCTGCTAAAAAATATCCTGACAATGTCAGATACAGTCTGCACAACATGGACCACAAAGTCCTACCACACTCAGGCTTAAGACCATTTTGATTCACTGAAGTAGGGTTTCTCTGTGTCTCATTCCTCTCTGGTTCACACCAGGATTTGATGTTATCATTTTTGCAAGGTACCTGCCCTGCCATTGAGAAGTCCTCTGAGCAATATTATCTTGCAGGATATGTGTATGAATTCAGGAAGTCACACCTTGACTTTGTGTTCACCCAGAGAAAGCCTGTGCCTTTCATCCCTGCAGTGTCCAGAGTCTAGAAGTGTGCAGTATATTGGTGCAGTAGCCACACTGACATCTTTGCTCAGTAGGTGGTAATATGCCAGTTGTTTTTCAGCTGGACCTCATCTGTTCTGAGTGGCCATGGCAGACCTTATTGTTGAGTTCCCATTCATTCAGAGGAATGACAAGTATCGTGTCTTCTCCCAAACTCAGTTCCCAGGCTCTAGCAAAAGTGCAGACCGAAATTCCCCCCATTATTGTATGTTCACAGAGTGTGGCTTCATTGGTTCACTCCTTAGGATAGGGTTCCATTGGCTGTCATTGATGGAACCATGGTATCCTCTGAAAGACATGTTAGCTGAAAGTGCTCTGGACAGTCTGATGATGTTGTTCTGTAGGTGAGACTTGTACATCTCACACAGGCCATGGGTGTCGGGATCTATGATGCAAACCCAGAAATTATTGCCTGGTTAGCAGGGAGGCTTGGCACTGGTGCAAAAATGACTCTGTCTTCATTCCTGTTGCTTTGTCCCTCTCCCTTGCCCTTCCTTGGGTCCTTCCTTTTCAACTCCCAGTGTAGTTCCATATCTCATGTCTGCATCTCCTTTTTCATTTTAAGACAAGCTGGAGTTTGAGTTCCTTTCTTGCTGTCCTAGTACATGCTAGGCAGCCACTCTTCAGATCCCATTGCCTTTTACAGATGGCAGACTTCATCATTCTTGGCAACATGTCCTAATAGTATTTAACCAAAATGATTAAATGAAATCTGTTCCTCTCAGCTGATGCTAAGTTCATTTCCTGAGCATATACTGAAAGGAAAGTTAGGAAAGGCAACATTTACTATTTTAACTTTCAAAACAAACAAAAGTCTATTTGTAGTGTTCACCAACTCCACATGTAAGCATTTGCTTCCTTGGCTACTTCTTTTTTCCTCATCCATATTGGAGTATGATCCAAGGAGAGCAGGAACCCGGTCCTGTTTGTTCAGACTGCATGGATGGGCAAGGTTGGTTTGGCTGCACACCAGGGACTGAGAACACAGCATGGCCTGAATAAAGGATGAAAAGGACTTGCCACATCAGCACCATGATCCGGGTACCAGGCCTCACCTCCAGGCTCCTCTTTTGAACTGTCAGCCTCAAGATTATTTCTTAACTCAGACTTCTGAGGAGGCAGAGAATCAGTCTACAGAGATATTGCTCAACCACCAAAGGAACTGATATCTGGAGTGAGGCAGACCTAGGCTGGAATTCCATTTCTTTTGGTCCTGTGATCTCAGAGACATTACCCAGGCTCTTAAGTATTGGACCTCTACTGCATTGCAATATGGGAAAATAAGGATTCTTACCTTAGTTAGGGTTTCATTGCTCTAAAGACACACCATGACCAAGGCAACTCTTATAAAGGACAATATTTGATTCTGGCTGGCTTACAATTTCAGATATTTTGTCCGTTATCATCATAGAAGCATGATGGTGTCCAGGATGACACGGGGCTGGAAGAACTGAAACTTTTGCATCTTGATCCACAGGCAGCATGGAGGGGATTGTTTTTATACTGAGCAACCCTTGAACACTGAAAACCTCAAAGAGAACTACCACAGTGACACATTTCCTCCAACAAGGCCACACCTCCTCATAGTGCTACTCCCTATGAGCCAAGCATTCAAACTCATGAGTCTATAGGGGCCATACCTATTCAAACCACCACAATTCTGTAAGGCTGAAATACTGAAATATTTATAAAAGGGCCCTGAATTCTCCATACTTCGTAAGTAAGGCTCTGTGAAGGGTGAACCAGAGAAACTTACTGGCTACTTACTTCAATCCCAGGCTAGTGAATTACACTTATAGATAACCATCACTGGATAACTGCATGGGCTTGGGATTGTGGTAGGGGAAATTCGGGGTACTGTGGGAACCTTAGGAAGGCCCCAGTCCAGATGGTGGGAAGGAAACCAGACATGGCCTTCTGGAAGGTGTCCTGCCTCAACTGAGTCCTAAAGGGTAGATAAGAGATAAAAGTCTAACTTAAAGTCACCCATGCCATACCTTTCATCAAAGATTGCCACTATCATATTATTCTGCTGACTCCTGGTCAGCAGAGAAATGGGAGAATGACCAGAGTTGACTTACATGAATGGAAAAGAATATCTGCTGGGGGCTTTGGGGACATCTTCTCTCAAGAGAGATACAGGAATAGATAGTGCCTTGTTACATTTGGCTCAGGCCATCTGTGAAGTCAGAAAAAGAATGGTGGTCCTTGATGGCCTGAGTAAGACAGAGATTATTCCTGAGCTGCTCCTAACAAACTCCCTACTTCTTCCTGACTGGGTGGTGAAATGGAGACCTGCTGTTCTCTGTAGTCCTTAGAAAGGAAGGTTTCTCCCTAACAGTGACCATGAACAGATATTCTTATATGGAGAGCATTGAGTATATTTAAGCATATCTTTCTGAAAGGGCAATACATATGGGAGTTCAGGCCACTATCCCGGACTAGGCAAACTTTCTTGTAGCCCAGATCTGCCCTGTGCTTTTATCTAATTCCAAGAGTATTACTGCTTTTGCCAGTGAAATTAGTTTGATATTAAGAAGCACAGTATTGCTAGATATGCTGGTATACCTCTGTAATCCACTCACAGGATGAAGCAGGAGGGTGGACTTGAGTTTGAGGATCGTCTGGGCTAAAGAGTAAGACCCTGTCTCAAAAGAAAATTTAAAACAAGAGTATTATCACCATAACCATGTCAGAGGGTTCCTATCTTTGCCTGTCAGCAGGTAGGTAATGTGAGGAGGGGAGACGGTAGAAAGGAATGGGGCCCATTTCCTGTCATTACTTCCACTGATGCTACTAAGGGGGGTTTCAGAGATGGACTTCCCATGACACTTCATGGCCTTCATCAAGGAACACAAAAGTTACACTTGACTTCTCAGATGGGCTCAAGAGCCGTTCTTTCTCTGCCCTTTGCTCAGTGTTTTATGGATGATCCTTCATAAGAGTCTTGGTGTTCCCCTGTGAGTTCCTCATCTATTAACCACACACAGACTGTTAGTTAATTACTAACTAACACTGAGTGTGCTGAGTCTGGTTAGTTACTTCTGGAATCCACCTTGTACTATTCCATGGGCAGCAGGGGCTGGTGTGGTGATGGGGTTAATTTGGAGGAAGCAAACCATTCACCATGTATCGATATTAAATTCTTAACAGCATGAGCGTGCAAATTTCTTTCTATAAGACAGAGTACAAATGATTGTGTATGATGCAGAAAACCCTGACAACTTCTCACAATTCTGGAGCCCAGGAAGATTAACATGGAGGAGCTGTCTTCTTGTGTCTAGTGAGGGACTTATTGGCATGCTCTCAAATGTCAGAAAGCAGGAAGGACAGGAAGTGAGGATGAATTGTATCCTTACCTGGGCTCAGAGCCAAATGTACTAAAAAACCTCATTTGTTTTGCTTTGTTTCCCTTTATATGTGTGGTGCTAGTGCATGGCCAGAGGTTGGAACTAGATGTCTTTCTTTATTTCCTTAGTCATATTCTCTCATTGAACACAGGGCTATCATAGCCTGCCCACAGAATCCTCTGTAGATTACAGAGCAGGGATTACAGGAGGACCACCATACCCACCCGGCTTTGATAAGGATGATGGATCTTTTGTTTTGTTTTGTTTTGTTTTTGTTTTTTCAAGACAGGGTTTCTGTGTATAGCCCTGGCTGTCCTGGAACTTACTCTGTAGACCAGGCTGGCCTCGAACTCAGAAATCCGCCTGCTTCTGCCTCCCAAATGCTGGGATTAAAGGCATGCACCACCACTGCCTGGCTAGGATAATGGATCTTAACTGTGGTCATCATACTTGCATGCCAAACACTTTATCCATTCACTTCCTACCTTAAAATCATGCCCATCCTTTTTATGGTCCTATTTATCCATTCACTGGGATGGAACCCTCATCACTGACATGTAGGCTTAGATTTTTTTCAAAACATAATTTAATTTAGGGTTCTCAAACAGTTCAACCTCCCTTCTAACCCAGTGACCAGAGGAAGGGGGGAAAGAAGATTAATAGGAAAAGTGTGTTGTGGACCTGTTTAGAAATGCTTCTTTGTAGTGATTCCATTCTTTGTTGTCAGGATACTAGCAGTCCAGTTCAATAGCAAACACCAAACTCAATAGAGGCAGCACAATCGACCAGCAACAGCAAGGGTCCTCCAAATTGACAGGAGTCCATTTTATTGGGGAGAATCAGCAGGAACAACACAAGAAGTTCTTTGGCACGTTTCTCTCTATGAAGTGAAGACCCATGAAACTTTGAACTGCATAGAAATAAAATATTATCCTCTCATTGTTTGTGGGGTTCCATTTATATTCTTTCTAAACATCAAGAGCCCTCAAAAATAAATAAATAAATAAATAAATAAATAAATAAATAAGCAAGCCTCTCAACTGTCTGTTTTAAGCAAAATATCATATGCTCTCTCACAAGACAGCTTCCAGAAAAGCATTCAAGTGACACAACTGAGTTGTTAAAGAAACCAGAAATTTCTACTTCACCTAAATACCTCCTTCCATTAAGCCTCTCGTGCCCACGCTGATACAGTCTGGTTTTTCAATATCAGGTGTTTGTGTTTCTCTTTATTTGTTTTGTTTTGAGACACTCTGTCTATTAGGTAGCTCCTGCTATTCTGAGATTCCTCACTATGTAGACCAGGCTGATCTTGTCTGCCTCTGGAGTGCTGAGATCAAAGGCATACACTACCACATGAGGCCACAATCTGAATTTAGAAGGAATTAACATGGTCAAATCATAGCAGTTGTCTTACTTAGGGTTATGTTACTCTGAAGAGATACCATGACCATGGCAAATCTCATAAACAGAAGCATTTAATTGGAGATGGCTTGCAGTTCAGAGGTTTAGTCCACTATCAGCACAGCAAGAAACCATCTACCACAGGGGAAACACCCCCTAATCCTTCTAAGTAGTAGTGCCACCCCTTGAGGACTAAGTACTCATGTATATGAGTCTATGGGGGTCATTCTTATTCAAATCACTATATTCCGCTCCCCCCATAGGCTTATAGCCATATTGTGTTGAAAATGAATTTAATTAGAATTCAAAAGTACCCATAGTTTCTAACTGTCTCAACAGGATTTTTGGTTTTGGTTTTTGGCTTTTCAAGACAGGGTTTCTCTGTGTTACAGCGCTGGCTGTCCTGGAACTCACTCTGTAGACCAGGCTGACCTCTAACTCAGAAATCCACCTGCCTCTGCCTCCCAATTGCTGGGATTAAAGGCATGCGCCACCCCTGCCCGGCATCTCAAGAGTATTTAATAGTCCAAAATTTAAAATGACTTGTGGGATTCATTGCAATCTCTTACCTGTAACCCTCTGTGAAATCAAATTAAAAAGCAAATCACATACTTTCAACATACAATGTCACAGAATGTATATTACCATCTGGAAAAGGAGGGGAGGGAGCCTAGTGAGGAAATAGTGGACCAAAGGAAGCCTGAAGCCCCCAGGGTAAACTCCAAAGTCTGAATTTCCATGACTGATGTCAAAGTGCTCTTCAGATCTCCAACCCCTTTCATCTTTGTTGACTACAGCACACTTCTGTCTCTTGAGGTCATTCCATGCCCTGTTAGCAGAAATCCCAAGATTCAGACATCACCAACTTCTTGGGGTCTCAACACAATGCTTCCCCTTTACAGCTTCATGCAAGGATCTCTCTGGGCAACATTGCAGAGGCACCCTGGAAACATACCAGGCATTAGCAGCTTTCCTGACCCATGGAGGGAGAGATCACAACCTTTTTTCTTGGATTCTCAACTCTAAAGCCAGAATCACATGGCCATAGCTGCCATGTTCTGCTGCTTGCTGGGACTCAACTTGTGCCCCTTGTTCAAATACGTTTTCATCAGATTTCTGTTTTCAATGGTTTCTCTCCAAGCTTAAGAGTTTCTTTAATTGTTTTTCTACAAGTTGGGAACTTAGCTTGGTGGGATCTTTCCCCGAGGCCACCACTCCTTTTATTCCATCATCAGAATTTCCTTAAATCCCTTTGATCTCCTTGAGAGCATAACTCAGCTCCATTACACATCTTGGTGCTCCTTTTCTCCTCAAACTGTATATTTTGTATCTTTCTTTCTCAGCTCATTAAAGATCTACAAAAGTGTGACCACTAATAACCAAACAACAGAATCAATGTCAGGCTGTCTTGAAATGCACATTACCAATGATATTAATCCAAAACTTCATTTTAGCCACACACAGGTTTGTTGTTGTTGTTGTTGTTGTTCTTGTTGTTGTTGTTGGTTTTTTTTTTTTTTGGACAAAGGCAAAAGTAGCCACATCCTTTGCCAAAATGTTACAAAAACAGTCACTCGGCCACTTACCAATACAATATTCTTCTCCTCTGAAACCTCTTCATCTGGGCTTTCCAAATTTATATTGTTCTCAGTAGCATTGTCTTCCACACCTCTACTTATGTGTTCCATTAAGTCTCACTTAAAGTGAGCCTATCAAGTGTTTCCCAAATCCAAAGCACCAAAGACCCAAAGTCCATGTTCTGTGAAGAAGAGGCTTGGTCAGGCCTATCACAGCAATACCCTGCTCCCTGGTACCACCTTCTGCTTTGGTCATTGTTCTATCACTGTGCAGAGACACCATGAACACAGCAACTCTTCTGAAAGAAAGCATGTATTTGGGGCTCACGTACAGTTTCAGAGATTTAGTTCACTGGCATCATGGTGGGGAACTTGGGGGCAGGCATAGTGCTAGAGAAGTAGTGGAGAGTTCCACATCCAGATCTGTAGGCAGCAGGAAGAAAGAGAGCCACTGGGCTTGCCTTGGGCTTTTGCAATCTCAAAGCCCACCTCTAGAGACATGCTTCCTCCAGCTAGGCTACACCTATTCCAAGAAGGCCACAACTCCTAATGAGTCCCTGATGACTAAGCATTCAAATATAGGAGTCTATGAATGGGGGTGGGGGACCTCAATCTGATTCAAACCACTTTGTCCATCTTGACTAGCACACACTAACCAGGACTTCCTTTGCTGAATTCTTTCAGTTCAGCACTTGGTGGCACGAAGAGGCTGTTAATCAAACAGCACAAAATAAAAATGTTAATCTTCCTATGGTAGTCAACACTCAACAGCTAATGGGGTGAAGACAATGGATGAGGCTTAAGAGGCAAATGCATCATGATGCTTAGGCAGTAAGCCAATGAGACTTTGTTGCGTCAGAGGCTGGGAAAATATTACAATACCTGAAAAAAGCTTGCTACCCTTTCAAAATTTGCACAAGGGTCAACTGACCTTGTGGTAAATAGAGGTATATAGACCTCACAAGTAGGTCAAAGAACAATTTGGGTTTTTTTGTTTGATTGGTTGGTTGGTTGGTTGACTGGTTTGTCGGTTTGTTTTTGGTTTCTTTGAAACAGGTATTCTGTGTGCAGCCTTGGCTTTCCTAGAATTCCCTCTGTAGACCAGGCTGGCCTCAGGCACACAGAGATCTGCCAGCCTCTGCCTCCAACGTTCTGGGGTTAAAGCAGTGTGCCACTACCAACCAGCTAAATAACCATTTGAAGGACACTTTCTGGATCTAATCTCAAAGAGATGTTATTTAAAGCATTAGCCTTTGACAATGCTAATAGAGCATGTTGCAAGATTTACACCACATTAGTGAAATAAAAAAAAAAACCCTATGGGTCTTCTCCTTCTGAACTTGCTTTTCCTACTATGATTCCAAATGATTGGCAATTGATAACTGTAGATCTAAAAGATAGTTTTGGTCATCATCCCCTTAACATCACAAGACTGTGAAAGACTTGCCTTTCCCATGCCAAGATTTACTATAATGAGCTGCTCAGCAAAAGTTTATCAATGAAAAGTGCTGTCTCAAGGCATGTTAAACAGCATAATTGTATTTCAGGCATATGTAGGCTCTGCTTTGGCTCTTGTCAAAAAACTAGTCCCTCAGGTATATACCATCCTTTATATAGGTGATACTTTGATTCCAGTCCCTGAAGTACCATGTTAGAGTATCTCAGACAGTAGATGACCTTCATGTTTTCCACAATGCTACACATGACCTAGTAATTGAGGATTACTGAAATTAATGTCTTCCTGCAGCAGAAATAGTTCTTTTCATTTAAGTCAATTTCTTTTCAGTCTCCATTTGATATTCTACAAACACACACACACACACACACACACACACACACGCACACGCACACGCACACGCACACGCACATCTGCTAGCAGAGTCAGATGTCAGTCAGTGGAGGTACTTAGAATTACATCTCACATTGCAACCTGGTATCTCCAATGGTTACAAAATCTTAGGGCTTACCTGAAATAAAAGCCACAGGCTGTTTCATTGATCTGAACATTCCTGTGTGAAGAGAGCTATGTTCAGGCACATAAATGCTAGGTAGAAATGCACCATAACAGACCCACCTGTATCACAGAGATAAAAGCAATTAAATGATATTCTGACTCTCAAGCTCAATCTCACTTGCAAGCCAGTTGGTTTACTGACAAAACTTGGTTTGATTTGTTGAAATTAAATGATTGCTCATGAGGATCAGTTTTGTTTGTGTGTTTGTGTGTTTGTTTGGTCAAAGTACTATTGTCCAAAGTCACCTTCAAAATTACTAACAGCTTATATTTGGTCAGGCAGATTTCTGGTAACTAGGTATTATTCTCCACCAATAAAGACCTCCCTTCTCATTTTTTCCACATTTTATTCCATTAAAACCAAGATCATTATGAGTTTGTAATAAAAAAGCAAATGTTTAGGAAATACCACTCAATTTCTTCACTCATTTAATAATTTTTCTTCAGAGATTTTTATGCATGAAATCTGTTTGCTCCATAAAAAATAAATTACAGAGCTCAGAAGCTTTGGTGGGTTTGTTGTTGTTGTTTGCTTTTTCTTTTGTTTGTTTTGTTTTCTTCTGTACTAGAGCTTGGGCTAAAGTCATTTACACAGAGACACAACATTTTGTCCTGTTCAGTGTGCTTTCTAAATGCTCACCTAGGCCCACAAGTGATGCTGGTTTTATCTAAGCTTGGTTTTTGTATTTGTCTGTGGTAATGCTTTGTAGATTTGCATCAACTTCTTTTTGGGGTAGGCCTTACATGAGGAAGACATAGCTGGATTTTTTGCTTGCAAGTGGAGGCTCAGTAAAGAGTGTGGTGGACCAAGCCTTTATGACTAATTTTGTTCTCGACATTGTTATCGAAGCTGTAATAAGTATTTTATCATCTTCTCTTTTTGTCTCCTTAACCTAGGGCCCAAACCTTTTCTAAAACAGGGGATTTCATATGTTTTCCTTGTATGTGCTGCTATTCCTACAAAAATGTAAAAGTCTGTAAATTTGGGTTTTGCTTCATTTGATTTCTGAGGCAGAAATCCTGGTAACCTAGGCATTTCAAGAACAGAACCAGATCAATGTTTTTTGTTAATTTAAAAATAAATGCTGATCATTCCATTCTGGGAGGATGTTTCTGTCTGTTATGTGATATGTTGCACTAATGTTGCTCTTCTTACTCATGTGCATTGTTAAAAATAATGTGTATTTAATTTTTATGTATTTAAAAATAAAATTGTCAACACTGAGGACAGTTTTGGCTTTTTTTATACAGATTATTAACAGATTGCATTATCTTCTTCTTAGGATGTCTTATTTGTCTGTATTTTAAAACAAGCTATTCACCTCTTTCAAATCTGCTACTTGGATAGTCGCCAACATTCTTCTCACTTTCCTCATTGGGGCAGCCTCAGCCTACTTTACTGCTGTCATCAGACTCAGACAGTTAGCCTATGCTGGACTATTCTTGAAGATTTTACAAACAACCTTGTCATTTTCTTCAACACACCAAAATGATCTACATGCTGTATAGATATTCCTAAGGGGTGTTTCTACCTCATTTAGTGTTTGACTGATTCTTAATATGCTGCAGTTTCATTACTTCTAGAAATAGCTATCATTATAGAAAATGAAAACAGTCCTTTCTGTTTGATGTGCTTTCAGGTCCAACATTTCACAGGACAATGAATGCATCCTGTATATGTTACTCATACCAGATCTCATTCTGGGTTTCTGGGTCCTCTGGTAAAGGAAAATGATCAAGTGGATATTTTGGTGGTTTTATAGCTATCAAAGATCTCCAATGCTAGCATGCAATTACACATGCTCAGGTTTCTTTCCTGTAAAAATGCTTTTTTTCCCTAGATCCCAACCACTACATATCATAATTTTCTGTCCCTCCTGTGCCATTTCAAATACTCCTTCTTTCACAGATGTGACCCAATGAGCTTTTGCAGATGGTTGGTACTCGTATTCCATTCTCTGGCCCCGTTTCTTTTGTTCATGTGGTTGACACTTATTAGTGTTACACATAAGCTGTAGTGCTACCTGGAGAAAGAGCTGTCCATGTTGTTGCATGTTTAGCAATTATGGTTGCTGCTTTAGCTCTACCTAGTACAATTAAGACTGCTAATGCACCCATACATGCTAATGCTCACTTTGTGTGTTCTGAGCTGATTGTTACATTAGGCATATACTATTTATCCCTGAGAACCTGCAGAGCCAAGCCATTGTTAAACACAAACACCATATCATCGAAATGTTTCCTGAAAAACATACATACCTCCCCTCAAAGACTTATTATCTCTTCATTGTATTGTATAAATTTAAGATTTTTGGGTAATCATGGGAGTTCTAAAGTACAGTAGAATTTGACTGGGCCAATTTTGCCAGAGGGTCCCAGTCAATTTCATAGAAAGATGAAGTTTATAGTGCTTGGAAGCCCAGCCTTGCTAAGGTGAGGAGTCAGAGATGTGCTGTGGTTCCACAGAGAAAAAAAAAAAAAAAAGGAAGCATGGATCAAAGCATTGTCATGAAACAGCATAATTTTAATGATGAGGACACCTTGAATGTCATTCAAATGGAGACACATCACCCATCTCCAAAGAGAAAATTATGCATCACACACAGTAAGCATTACCACCCACTTGGGGACAATTAAAAAACTTAGTTAATAGTCTGAACTCTGATCTGAGGAACAAGAAAAGCTGTCACCCCTACAACCATGTTGCCCATGATGTTAGTTTCTATTGATGATTGCATGAAATACTTGTCAACCATATGTTTCCATTGTGGGTTCAACTGTGATTTGTTCTCCACTGTTGCTAAACTCTACTTCATATGTAATGAAGCTATTGTTGGCCCTATTAGGTAGTACAAGTGTGGGTTAGAGCTATTTAGGTAAAATTACATGAGAGGTCCTTAGAAAAATATCACTGATCAGAATAAAAGAAAGAATGTAAGCTCCATTCTCAAAGCCCTTACCTTTATATCTGATACAGGGAGTTACACTCATTCAAAATTAAAAGGGGTAATATGAATACTTTTTGTGCTAATGCAACTTTAGGAGTAGACTACTTATTTGGAGCCACTGTTACTAGTAAGGAACAAAATTTTGAGGTCAAGGTGACTGTAGATACCATGAAGAAAATTTCTTCTTCTTCTTCTTCTTCTTCTTCTTCTTCTTCTTCTTCTTCTTCTTCTTCTTCTTCTTCTTCTTCTTCTTTTTGCTTAGGAAAGACAAACTGTTCATCATCTACACTCAAGAAATCTGGTTGGATTGTCAGTAAGCTATGATAACTATGTTAATGTCATAGGTAAACATGTTACTTCACAGGGTGATCCAATTTTGACAAACAATCCAGCATTTTTACCCATTGCCTTCCAGGCAGGCTCATTTCTTGTGTATTGATAGCCCTAATCCTGACCATGTGCCCTTGTGGTGGTTTGAATAGGAACAGCCCCATAAACCCATGTGTTTGAATGCTTGGCCAAAATGGAATAGCACCATAAGGAGGCTTGGCCTTGTTGGAGTAAGAAGTGTGTCACTGTGGGGTTAGACTTCAAGGTCTCATATGCTCACGTTACACCCAGTATGGCTCACATTCTCTCCATGCCACCTGTGGATCAAGCATAGAACTTACAGCTCCTCTTCCAGCACTATGTCTGCCTGCATGCTGCCAGGCTTCCTGTCAAGATGATAATGGACTAAACCTCTGAAACTGTAAGTCAGCCCAAATTAAATATTTTCTTTTATAAGAGTAGCTGTGGTCATGGTGTCTTTTCACAGCAATAAAATCCTCTATAAGACAGCTCCTTAAGTGTACTGGGGAATGAAATATGTCTTTGCCCTTTGGGGCAAAGCTTTGTCTTCTGAATGGGCCATTTTATGTAATCACACAGCCTTTAAAGCATTGCCAGCCCACTTCTAGGGATACTGCTCTATAGACCAAGTTCTTCAACTCTTTCTCCTCCTAAGCTAACATGCTCTACATCTACTAGTGAGAACAATCTCTACTTGTTAGGCCTAAGTCAAACTGTCTTCCTGTTTTTCCAGGACCTATAGGAAACCTCCCAACTAGCCCGTGTCTTCAGCAACACTATCAACTCCTCTGCTACCATCTTAGGGAAATTATATAGAAATAGAAAGAAACTTGGAACAGCAGTTTTGCAGAATGTTCTGCCATTGTTTACTTACTGCTAGAACATCATATGGGTTATCATCAGTTTCCTGTTATGTATTGCTTCAATATAACAGATACTTCTCTCCTGGTCCAACAACAGTCTCTTCAGACTGCTGGAGGCAATCTATAAAATCACACCCTCCTCCTGGTGAGGCTGGCCTAAGTTGTTCTCTTGCCTTCTTCCCCTTCTGGGATCACTGGCAGTGATTCTAACTTTGATTTAACCTACATTTTTCAATGACTCATGACCCCCGTATATTGTCTTACTCAATCATGAACTTCCTATTACTCTAATGAGTTCACAGAAAGAGAGTTGGGGTGGAGCATGCAGGTAATTGACTTTCCCACACTCCCCTGCTTCATGTACTCCTTGTTCATAGAACTTTGTTACTCCCTAGGGAAGACCTCCACCTATCCAAGGACTGAGTGACAAGATGTTTTCTCTCCTCTTCTTAGCCAGGCAGCTTAGAGCTTTCAAGGACATTATGCAAACAACCTTCTGTCTTCCAAACAACCCTCTGATATGGATGAGAAATACTTAATAAGTTTTTCACTGTTTCTCTGTTCCAGCTTGGAACTCTGTGCTGTCCAAATAAAAGCTTCACAGGATGCCAGTGAAGGCTCTTTTGAGCAGCATGGCCTTGAGTCCTCTGGTTTTGTTGAATCCCACATTGGACTTCAGTTCCTCTGCACCTGATCAGGATATTCAACTTCATGCATTTAACTGATTTGGTGTTCTTTGGGAATATTTTATTTTTGTTTCTTCCAGCTCTCAAAAAAAAAAAAATTGATGAACTCTTCTGTTTTTCCTTAGCTCATTGTAACATTCTTCTCCACTGCTATTTATTCTTGTTTTCTCTTTCTTAACCTTGAATGTTGTCCATTTTCCTCTTTCCCTTACTACTCCTCCAAGGTTTTTCATTATTTCCACTTTTAGTGTAGATACTTTTTTAAACTCTTGATTGATCACATTATTTTTCCATTTTCTGGTCATGAATTTGTGTGCTGATTTTAAGTCTGTATCTTGTACATTTTGATGTTTTCTAGATGTAGAGACCCACAGCTGAACAGTAGGTGGAGCTTGGGGGATCCTGCAGTCAAGGGGGAGGAAAGATTATAGGAGCCAGAGGGGTCAAGGACACCAAAAGAAAACCCACAGCATCAAGTTACCTAGGCTCATAGAGTCTTACAGAAGCTGAGCTTGCATGGAACTGGCCTGTGTTTGTGCTATATTTGTGTAGCTTAGTGTTTTTATGGGACTCTTAACAACAGAATCAAGGGTTCTGACTCTTTTGGTTGCTTTTGGGCCCATGTCCTCATACTAGGTTGCCTTGTACAGCCTCAGTATCAGGGGAGGTGCCTAGCTTTACTGCAACATAATATACCAATTTGGTTGATACTCATGGGAAACCTGCCCTTTTTTAAAAAGAAATGGAAGAGGAGTGATGGCGGGAACAGAGAGGAGGTGGCTTGAGGCACTGGGAGGGGAGGAAGGAGAGGAAATTTCAGTCAGTGTTTAAAAAAGAAAATACACACACATATTATAAATATATACAATATGGGAAAGAGTGAGGCACCTAGAAGGTGTGTGATACAATGAAGGTCTGAGATCTTGAAGTTTCTGGTCACGTATCCAGTTATGATGAAGAGAGAAATGAAAGGCGCTACTCAAATAATTTCTTCTTTTCATGCAGCTTAGAACCCCAGCTTTGGCTATAGTGCCATTCACTTCTAGGCTGTGTCTTTCCACTTCAGTTAACTGAACCACCATATTCCTTCAGAATCATGTCCACAGCCTAAATAATCACTTACAGATGTCCCTACAGCCTTGTCATCTAGGTGATTTCAGAGCCTGTCAAGTTGACAATTAACACTAATTGCAATAAAGGGCCTTAGGTCATTAGAAGATGACTCCAAATGATAACCTGAGACTCCAGAACATTCCTTTTCCTCTTGATCCTTGTATCATGATATTGATGATTTTGCTCTATTCCATGCACCTACCTTATTGTGCTGCCTTACTATCAACTCAAAGCTGTAGGGACAGTCTATCAGATCTTCCAAATTTGTGAGCTAAAACAAATGCCAATATGAGTCTGAGTCATGGTCAAGGTTTGGATCCTTTCCAAAGACCTTTCTTCTACAATTTTTGTTTTTGCCTCAATGATTAAGAAGTTGTACATTTGGTCATAAAAATATATATACTGATATCAATATACATGAGTTGCATATTTATGTAATGTAAGTTACAATTGCATAATCTCCAGAAATGTAATTTTGGAAAGTTTTTATTAAATGGAAATTTCCTATGTTGATAAAAAGAGAAGCTTGCTTTTCCCTTATTGAGTGCTACCAGGAAATGGGGCCTTTAAGAGTCCTGTGGTGGTCTGAATGAAAGATGATGCCATAGTCTCAGACATTTGGACACTTGGTTCTAGTTGGTGGCATTGTTTAGGGAAGTTTAGGTGGTGTAGCCTGGCTGGAGAAATTATGTCACTGGGGAAGCTTTTAGATAAAAAAAATCTCGCCATTTCCATGTTACACTCTGTTTTGTGCTTGTGGTTCAAGGTATGACCTTTGGCTCTCTGTTCCTGCCCCCATGCCTGGTACTTGATGGCATGCCTCCACTCTGCCTTCATGGCTCTTAGCCTCCAGAACCACATGCCAAATAAACCCTCTCTTCCTTAAGTTGCCTTTGGTCACAGTATTTTATCACAGCAAAAGAAATGTAACTAAGTAGTTTCTCAATGAGAACATCCCTTTATGGTGGTGAAAGAAATGCTTTTCTTCCCCTCCTCCCCTCTCCGGAGATAAAGCCACCTAGCTAGCAGATGTCCCCTCCCCCCCCCTTCCAAGCACACGGGAGAAACAGGTTAGAAAGCATGTAGACTGGGAGGGAGGGGCTGATTAAGCCCCTGCTACCTCATTCCCTAAAGACCAATCAGTTTAAAAGTCACACTGTTCTGCCAATCACATTGTACCTAATGGCGGCTGCTCTAAAATCCTATATAAAGTCCCTGAATGGGCTCCAAGGGATCACCTCTGCTTCATGTGCAGGACGACCCCAATGCATTGGAAATAATAAACCTCTTGCTGATTGCATCGCTCTCAATCTTCGTGTCTTTTAGAGGGGGAACTACTGGTAGTTGCGACTTTCATGGGTCCAACAGTGGTTAATATCAATTGCCAACTTGACAATCTAGAACCACCAAAGAGACATTCTAAGTATGAGAATGATATATCTAGACTAAGTTAATTGATGTGGTAAGACCCACCCTAAATATGATCAGCACCAGCCCATGGTAGGATCTTGGACTGCATGAAAAGGATAAAGCAAGCTGAGTACAAATACTCATCTCTCCCTGCTTCATGATACTACATGACCAGCTGGGTGCTACTCCCGCTGACATTACTTCCTTTCCTTAAATTGTGAGCCATAAACACACCCTTCCCTCTTTCAATGGGTGGCATCACTCTCCAGATAGGGGTTTTTGTATAAGGAGGAAAAAGGGAGCTGTGTAGGTTTACTTTTGAGTTTCTTTATTGGATATTTTGCTTAGATGATTTATTGTCAGCTGAGAGTGGTGAGCTAAACATTCATATTATTATTGTATCAAGGACCACCTGCTAGTTCATGTCTTTCAGTGTTTGTTTTATGAAATTCAAAACTACAGCTTTTGGTGCATACATATTTACAGTTACTATATCTTGCTAAATCTTTTCCTTTACTAACAGGAAGTGGCCTTCTTTAGCTCTTCTAATTTTGGCTGGAAATATACTTCAGCATCAAAATAGCTGTATCAGCTTGTTCTTGGTTTCTGTTTGAATGATAGATTGTCATCCATTCTTTAACTCTCAGTCTATGGATGTCTTAGCTAATATGCTGTGGCTTTTGGATCTTTTTTCAATTCAGTCAGCCAGTCTGTATCTCCTTATTGGTGACTTGAGCCAACTTAAATTTATGTTTTGGGGGCTAGAGGGATGGCTCAGCAGTTAGAACTACTTATTGTTTTTGCAAAGGACCAGGTTTCAGTTCTCATCACCCACAAGAGGCTCATGACTTCCTGTAACTCCATTTTCAGGGGATTTGAAACTCTCATATGACCTCCAAGAGCACCAGGCACAGACAGTACACATCTATCCATCCATGCAGGCACTATAGTCATATGTTGTGGGAAATATTAAAAAAAGAACCCACACGCTCCCTCACTAGTGCTGGCAAGCGGCTGGCTACAGGGCTCTTGCCCAGTAATGAAACCACATACTCACCATGTTCCTGCTTCTCTCAACCTGCCAACTCTCTGGCCCCACTGGGCCACAGGGCTCCCACCCGGTTCTCCCAACTGGGAGGTCTCTCAACCAGCCAACTCTCCAGCTCTCCCCGCCCCACTTCCTCCCCCCCCCCCAGTTCCTCTCACTTCCACGCACCCTATTGTCAGCCATCTCAACACCCAATTACCTGGTAGAACTAAAACTCTTATGCTTAGTTGGGCAGTGGTGGTGCACGCCTTTAATCCCAGCACTTGGGAGGCAGAGGCAGGTGGATTTCTGAGTATGAGGCCAGCCTGGTGTACAGAGTGAGTTCCAGGACATCCAGAGCTACACAGAGAAACCCTGTCTCGAAAAAACAAACGAACAAACAAAACAAACAAAAAAAACCTCTTATGCTTATACTTAACCAATCAGATTTATGGATCAATAAAATCACAATTTATAAGATGCAAATACAATAATTTCAGAACCAATTGATAATGATATAAGCATTATCCCAATTATTCTAACCTTATGATGTCATAACTGATTGTGGCTGATTACCACCACACTGGTTCATGTCAGTGCCATCTTCCTTCCCCTGTCTCCCAGAGGCTCCCTATCTCCTCCACTCTTACCTTCGCCTCCCTTTTCCTTGTCCAATCACAGGTCTCTTGCTGCCCTGATGTGATTAGACAGGGAAAATCCTGCAACAGTCATATACATAAAAAACAAAAATCAGTAAATCTTTTTAAAAAGTAAACTTAAGAATTTGTGTGTGTGTGTGTGTGTGTGTAGGATGAATGTGTGTGCACATGCATATGCATATGTATATGCATATGTATCTCATTCCTTAAATATCATTCACTCTTTTAAAAATATTCATTTTAGTTTTGATTGTTTAATGTGTACATTGTTGGTGGGGATTGTTTGATGCGTATATTGTTGTGTGTGGGTGTGTGGGTGTGTGCATGAATGAGCATACTCATGTATGCAGGTATCCATGGGAAAGTTTCAGGTGGTTGTGAACTGCCCAGTGTGCGTGCTAGGAACAGAACTTAGGGGATCTGCCTGTCTCTGCCTCTTCAGTGATGCGTTGACAAGCATGTGCTCCCAAATACATCTTTTTTAAATTAATTTATTTTATTTTATGTATATGGGTGTTTTACCTGTATGTACGTATGTTCACCACATGTAGTTAACATGGAGGCCAGAAAAAAGAATTGATTCCTTGGAACTGGAGTTACAGTTTTTAACTGCCATATGGATGCTGGGAATTGAGCCTGGGTCTTTTGGAAGAGCAACAAGTGCTGTTAACCACTGAGCCAGTCCCATCCTATCTTTAATTTACTTGTGTTTCTGGTATTAATTCAGCCCCTGACCCAAACCCTCTGGTATATAATCAAAAAAATCAAACAAAATAATCCATAGGATAGGAGAAACTAAGGCACACATAGAAAGTCATTCAACGAAATAATAGCAGAAAAAAATTCAAGTCTTGAGAAAGAAATAGGCATTCAAACATAAGAGGCATTTAGAACACTAACTACAGAAGAATTTCTCCATGGATAGTATTAAGAAACGTTTAATGATTCTTTTAAATTTGTGGGACTTTCTGGTTGGTTGGATTATTGTTTGTTGTTTACCTTCTCCCCTATTAGCATCCAGGCTTTTTCATACACTGTGTTGGACATGGTGGATTTCTTCATAGCTTTCCCTTGTTTAGCTACTCCTCTCAGGAAATTCATCCTTTCCTGTTATTTTGTAATTCTGACTGTCTTTCTTCCTACTGTGTGTACAGTATAAGTACTTTTCAAGTATTATTTTTAAAGTATTTTTTTCTATGCTAGTTTGGTGGCCATGAACTGACTTAGTTTGTGCTGGCCTTGAAATGTCCTTATTTTCTGTCAAGTTTAAAAATAGCTTTGCTGGATATAACAATCTTCGTTGACAGTTATTTGCCTTTAGGGCTTGAAATATGTTATTCCAAGATGTCCTGGCGTTGAGTGCTGATGAGAGATTTGACACTATTGTGACGTTTCTGACTTTGAAGGTTAGTTGGCAATTTTGCCTTATAACTTTTAATTTTCTTTGCTTTGTATTTTTAACATTTTGACTATAATATATCATTTATTGGTATTTATGCATCACCAATGACCATAAAATGAGAACTGACAAAACTGGCACAAAATGGGCTATGAAGTTAAAAACTATTTAGGGTCATAATTATCTGTCAGGGGAGATGCTATATGTTAAGAGAAAACACAGTGGTCATGGCTGTGTCCAGGCAACAATGAGCTGATTCAATAGACTAGCACTGAGGTGAATTCATTATTTACCTGTGCACTACTATTGTGGGCTCTGGGGTGAGCTGGCAATAAGATGTACATTTCCAAGTCCAGTGAACAAAGAAAAGAGCTAACTTTTAAAACATTGACTCATCGGGGAAGCACTCTAGGATAACATATGGCTTAGATTTGTGGACTATGTGACTGAAGGGTATTAGGTTGATCATAATTCAAGTTCATGGATTACAGAGAAAGGGAAAAATGTTTGTTTGTCCTGTTCTGCCATCTTTGCAGTCAGAGAACTCACAAGGGAGGAATGATTAACTCTCTTTTGTCTTGGGTTTGATTTCTTCCTTGGAGACTTGTGTGTTGTAATCTTTCTAGCAGGGGACAGTGAGCTCTATGAAGGAGCACGTGCTGGTTTCTGCAGACTGTGAGATCTGGTCACTAAAGTGACCCATGTCGTAAATGAATGTTCATAGTTTTTTAAAAAATAATTTTTTTATTTTTATTTTATTCACATTTGTATGGTTTTGCCTGCATGTATGTCTGTGTGAGGTTGTCAGATTTTGGCATTACAGACAGTTGTGACCTGCCATGTGGGTGCTGGGAATTGAGCAGGGTCCTCTGAAGGAACAGTCAATACTCTTAACTGCTGAGCCATCTCTCCAGCCCCAAATTCTCATAATTTAACATTTTCAGCTTTGTTTGTTTGTTTGTTTGTTTGTTATAAAAGAAAAACAGGGAAAACATGAAAAAGAAATAAAGGGAAGATTTTGGGGAAAGGTAAGTAAAGAAAGAAACCCAAAAGGATAGTGAACATTGAAGTTGAGACTATAGCTTCCTAGAGCTGACTAGGCATGCAGGATCAGGACAAGGCCTTCTCTTCTGGAATAGGTAGTCAGACATTGGTCTTTGGCTAGACTTACCATGTAAAACTCTGTAGAAGGTTGAGGTTAATGCAATTGTCTGTTCATTAAGTCAGACTCCTGCATAAGAAACAAGCACCCAGAAGCTTTGTTAAAGTAGTCAGTGAAAGTCAGCATCAAACTGGCAATTTAAAAAAGAAATAGAATCTTACTGAGTCATTTTTATAGGATTATCTAGCAAAATTTCCAAAGACATCACTTGGATAGTCTGAATAATTGTCCAAAGCTATGAGAGTGATGGCAGTATCTGGCAGCCTCCTTTAATTATGGAACATGGGTGGTTATGGTGTGGACCCTGGAATTAGTTTTTGTTAAGAGGAAGAACTGAAAGCCAGTGTAGTGGGCATGGCCAACTGAACTCACATGCAGGTCCCATTCTAGTCAGGGGGTAGGCTTAGGTCCAAGGTTTCTCTGTTCACAGTGTCCTCATATGTCAGTTCAGGAGACATTGAGGACAGAGTAATTATTAACCATAATTTCTCTCTGTTGTTTACACATTTAGGATGTGGCTATAGATTGTAAGATCATCAACTGGGCAGGAGAATCCACCCCCTGTCATATGAGACACAAAGAGTAATTCATCTTCCATATAGATAAGAAAGGGAGTTTTTTTGATTGTTTAATTTTTAATTTGGCCTACACAGCCAGAGCTGATAGACCTACACAGCTGGAAGAAAAAGCTGCAGACTTTTGGCAGGTCTTATTTTCCATGCATCATTATCCTGTAATGAGGGTAGCATGTAATTTATTCTGGTGCTGCTGAGTCCCATCCAAGAGAAAGAGTTGAGTCTAGGGATGTCATGCCATGCAACTGTGTTGTAAATTTAAGCCATTTACTCAAGCATTTAAACATACATACACACACACACACACACACACACACACACACACACACGCACACGCATACATATACATATAAATATACATACACATATACATATATTGGTTTTTCAAGACAGGGAGACAGGGTTTCTCTGTGTAACCCTGGCTTATACATCTTATTTTGAATATTATTTTACATTAAACTTTAAGCTTACTTTAAACTTGTTTTGAGATACTTTCTTTAGGCTTTAATTTGATAATATATACAGAAGACTACATAATGGGAGATACAAATCAGTTTTAAAACACAAATATGAGAACATTAAAGAATTTGATCATTTATAAGGTGACTGACCATTAACTTTTATGTCTTAGTTATCTTTCACAGTTCATGCTGGGCATGGTGAAGCACACCTTTAATCCTCATCCTTGGGAAGCAGAGGCAAGTAGATCTCTGTGAGTTCCAGGCCAGCCAAGACTACACAGACATATGCTGTCTCAAAAACCAAGCAAGCAAACAAACAAAACAGTTTACAATGAATAACTCCCATAAGATTAGGATTTAATAATTTTATTTTTGTTAAGATTTTGAGCCTAGCCAAAGGCCATGACTGGGTCCAAGGTCCTGCTGTAACTAGGGTCTGTGTTGATATCAGTGGTCTATATTTCCACTGAAGGCCATACAGATGTCTTTGATCTGTGCTGCTGCCTGAAGCCATCCATGTCTATGTCCATGGGCTGTGCTGCTGCCAGGGTCATACTGAGGTCAATCCATACTGAGTGGATTGTGCTGCCAGCTGAGGCCATGGTGGTGTCCTGGCCCACATTTCCTCCAAGGGCCATGTCAGAGTCCATGGTCTTACTGTAACCAGGGTCTGTGTTAATGTCCATGGTCAGTGCTACCATTGATGGCCAAAAGGATGTCTGTGGGCTATGCTTCAGTCTAAGGCCATGTTGATGTATATGGTCTGGGCTGCCTCTGAGGGCCTTGTCTGGGTCTGTAGTCCTACTGTAGCTTGGGGCTCTGTTTGTAATCTGTGCTGTCACCAGAAACATTATGGAACCATGATCCATGTGCTGTGCTGCCAGCTGAGGCCATGGTGATGTCCTGGCCTTTGCTGCCTCCAAGGGCCATGTCGAGGTCTGTGGTCCTACTGCTACCAGGGTTTGTGTTAATGTCCATAAAGACATTACAGATATTATGTGAAGAGCGAGGAAGCTACCTTGGCAGTGATATAAATGACTGAAGACACAAAGTTGAAAAATAGGACCATGGAAGGCTTCTGTGACAACTCCTACCCTCCATCCCTAAACCCCAAAGTAATAGCCCAAGAAGAAAGCCATTGAAGAGAACTCTTAAAAAGTATAAGGATGCTGAAGTATAAGTAGCTCTCCACAATTGATGGCTCTGGGAGGGGGTACAAGAATGGAAGGACTCAGTTCTATTTAAGGGGCAGGCCACTCAGAGTTTGACCATGTTCCAGTGGGTGAACAGATAACACAAACTGAACTTGGTTTTTGGCTATTGTTGTTTGTTTATTTGTTGGGAGGGGGTGGTCAAAGGTTAGGGCAGCAGACATGGAAGGACTGGGAAGTGAGTGTGATGGGGTACATGATGTGAAATCCCCCCAAAATAAAAAATATTATGTTGAATTAAAAATAAATAAATAAAGGATAAAATTGTAAAAATAAATTAAAATCTATAAAAATATTTTGAGCCTTAAAATTATAATAATTTTGAATTAAAGCTCTTTTACTATCAAAATAAACTTTAAACCATAGATACTGTCCATGAAGAGACTATGAACCTCATTTTCCCAATCCTTTTATAATGTACTTTTACTAAATATCACAGGTTTTATTGTTTGTTTTGTTTTGTTTTTACATAACTTAATTTCTCCAAATTATTAAGTTAATAAATATTGACAAAGTTATCAAATACATAGGGATTAGACATATACCTTTAAGTCAGACACTCTTAACATGAATAGACCATTATAACCTTAGGAATTTATACATGGCATGCTGTAGCAAATTAAGATCACCTGTACATAGATTTTTTTAACTATTAAACTCTTCTGTTGTAAGTTTTAAGGTAACTTTTTATTGGGATTTTAAAGCCTTTTAAAACCATCCCATAATAATCCTACAGATCTTGAGAGAAAGTTAGTTTACATTTCAGCAAGAGCTTCAAAGATATCTATGATCTTAAATGGGAAACAATTTTTTGTAATCAAGAACCAAGAAGGATATGGGGGTGGGGGTTTTCAGAGAGATAGACATTTAAGACAGTTTAACTTTTAGATACAAATCTCTTTTGATTAAAAAATTTAAATATCATGATGTATAATAGTAACAAATAAATTCATTTGTTGTAAGAAATGTTTCTTCTTTCTTTTTATCATTTTATTTTTTATATTATAATTTAATTGTTAGAAAATTTTAGAGAAATGTTCTGTATAACAGTACAAATCAATACAGTACTTCTAATGAACAGTTTACCAACAAGTACCAAAGTATAAATTGTACATAAAATTTTATCTAGTAAACTTATTTCTAGAAATTTGTGTTGACAAAAATATGTATGTCCTGTGGGATATCTATCACAGTATTATATACAATCGTGAATTGTGAGAAACATGTCAAAATTAAATACAGAATTAATAAATTATGAAAATGCTTGTAGACATTTCTATAATAATTAAGATGTTATTTTTAGGCTAAAACTTTAGAAGCCAATATTATCATCATCTTATATGTTCACATTATGAATATGATTAAAATAAATTAAATCACTTTGTAAAAAACATTATGCAGTTGGAAATTATTTCTGACAGATCAACTCTTACAGTCTTATAGGCCATTCATTTTTTTCTCCTTTGAAATGACAAAGGAAAGTTGACTTCAGTCAAAATAACACACATAACCTAATCTCATAAATCACACCTTTAATGTTACTTGTTTTCAGTAGGCTTTGAAAACCTTACTACTGTCACACTCAACTAGAAATATATTGACAACCCCTGACTAAATTCAGAGAAAATAAATACTAGTCTTCTAAAATATACAGGACTCACCTCCCTAATGTGAACATAAAATTCAAATACCTCAATTTTCTCTCTTGAAGATATGTTAGCTTCACTCTGAGCAAAGAGCACCATTCCTTTGCGTTTCCCAAGGCCATTACACTGAGACTCATCACATACCTATAACATTTGCTGAAGTTACCCCTTAAATATTTCTAGTTCTGTAGTGACTATTTCTGTAAAGAATAAAGTGTGGGATTTTTTTTCAGGACATTTAAGTTTTTAAATACTTAAACCACAGGTGTAGAAAATAAAATAATTCAAAGTATTAGCAACAAATAAAATTGTACCAATGGACTTTGGTAAAATTCTGTAAAATTATAATCATTTCAATTACAATCACTGTTTAAGAATGCTTTAGAAAACAATCCCTTGAGTCCTTATCTATCCTGAATGTGTCACTTACCTGAACTGTGCCATATTTGTGTATTTTAAACATATGTTATTATTATATTGCCTGTGATTTTTAGAGCATAAATGTTCAGAATTGAAAGTTCATCTTGGTAGACTTTTCCTTTGACCAGTATGAAGTGTCCTTCCTTATCTTTTTTTGATAGCTTTTGATTGAAAGTTGATTTTATTCGGCATTATTATGGCTACTCCAGCATGTTTCTTGGGATCATTTGCTTGGAAAAATGTTTTCCAACCTTTTATTCTGAGGTAGTATCTGTCTCTGTCACTAAGTGCATTTCCTGTATGCAGCAAAATGCTGGGTCCTGTTTATATATCCAGTCTATTAGTCTATGTCTTTTTATTGGGGAATTGAGTCCATTGATGTTAAGAGATATTAAGGAAAAGTGATTGTTACTTCCTGTTATTTTTGTTGTTAGAGGTGGTATTATGTTTGTGTGACTGTCTTCTTTTGTGTTTATTAAAAGATTACTTTCTTGCTTTTTCTAGGGTGTAGTTTCCCTCCTTGTGTTGGTGTTTTCCATCTATTATCCTCTGTAGGGCTGGATTTGTGGAAAGATATTGTGTAAATTTGTTTTTGTTATGAAATATCTTGTTTCCTCTGTCTATGGTAATTGAGAGTTTTTCTGGGTATAGTAGCCTGAGCTGGCATTTGTGTTCTCTTAGGGTCTATATGAGATCTGCCCAGGATCTTCTAGCTTTCATAGTCTCTGGTGAGAAGTCTGGTGTAATTCTGATAGGTCTGCCTATATTTGTTACTTGACCTTTTTCCCTTACTGCTTTTAATATTCTTTCTTTGTTTAGTGCATTTGGTGTTTTAACTATAATGTGACAGGAGGAATTTCTTTTCTGGTCCAGTCTATTTGGAGTTCTGTAGGTTTCCTGCATGTTCATGGACATCTCTTTCGTTAGGTTAGGAAAGTTTTCTTCTATAATTTTGTTGAAGATATTTACTGGACCTTTAAGTTGGGAATCTTCACTCTCTTCTATACCTATTATTCTTAGGTTTGGTCTTCTCATCGTGTCCTCAATTTTCTGGATGTTTTGGGTTAGGAGCTTTTTGCTTTTTGCATTTTCCTTGACTATTGTGGCAATGTTTTCTATGGTATCTTCTACACCTGAGATTCTATCTTCTATCTCTTGTATTCTGTTGGTGATTCTTGCATTTCTGACTCCTGATCACTTTCATAGGTTTTCTAACTCCTGGGTTGTCTCCCTTTGTGATTTCTTTATTGTTTCTATTTCCATTTTTAGATCCTGGATGGTTTTGTTCATTTCCTTCTCCTGTTTGATTGTTTTTTCCTGTAATTCTTTAAGGGATTTTTTTTTTTGTTTCCTCTTTAAGGACTTCTAGCTGTTTCCCTGTGTTCTCCCATATTTCTTTAAGGGAGTTACTTAAGTCCTCTATCATCATCATGAGACGTCATTTTAGATCCCAATCTTGCCTTTCCAGTGTGATTGTGTATTCAGGACTTGCTATGGTGGAAGAATTGGGTTCTGATGATGCCAGGTAACCTTGATTTCTGTTGCTTATGTTCTTACACTTGCCCCCTGCCATCTGTAGTGCTACCTGCCCTCCCTTTATCTGACTGGAGCGTGTCCTTCCTGTGATCCTGGTTGTGTCAGAACTCCTCAGAGACCAGCTGTCTCTGGGATCCTGAGATCCTGGATGTGTCAGAGCTCCTGAGAGTTAGGCTGCTTCTGGGTCCCTGAGATCCTGGTGTGACCAAGCTCCTGGGATCCTGGGATACTGGGATCCTGGGATCCTGAGCATGTTATAGCACCTGGGAGTAGAGCTTCCTCTGGATGTTGGGGTACTGGCTGAGAAGTTCACGCCCAAGGTCTGCTCAAGGCGCCAGCCCAGACTGGAAGTAACCTGTGCCACTGTTCAGGCAGGGTTCCTGGGTCCCTCATAAGAAATGTTTCTCAAGAGAGGTTAGACAATAATTGGTTTCCTTATCCTGTTTGTATAATAGCTTTTTCAGTGCTGGTGAACCTCTTCCTTATTTGTAGTTTATATCCTGTATACTTAGAAAATCTTGAGCTCTCATATAATTAAGATCCAATTGCATACAACCATCTGGGAGTAGTGACTGCATATTCAGGTGAAGGGCCAATGACTGTGTCTATATCCTCCTTATTTGAAGAAATATGAATGTTTAGTGAGTTTAGCTGTAGTTATTTTAAGCAGCCATAGCTGGTGTTCTGAAGATGGTAATTGTTCAGCTTAGAAGATATTGTAAAACATCACCTTAATAAAAGAAGGTTGAATCCAAATTACAATACAAAGAGTAACACAATGAATTAATATTACATATATACATATTGTTAAACCATTAGGCCTTGTACATTTTTATGCAAGCCTTATAGAAAACATAAGACTGTCTTTATAACTTATGCAGCATATAGAGTTTTTAAAATCATTATCATTAAATTTATGTTTATATCATCTAACAGAATTTGGTTGATGGATCCAAGTTAAAACTATGATGCTGGAGTTATTTTTGAGAGATTTTAGACAGAGAGTCTTTTTATTCTTTCTGTGTTAAAGCATCTTGTTAGCTGACTTTATAATAGACATCTTTATATTATGACATAAACAATAGTAGCCTGTATTGGAAATAGTTTACCTTTAGTTATTCTCAAGCACATAATGTCTTTCTCCTGGGTTGTTTGTTGTTTTCTTTTTCTCTTACACAGAGTTAGGAGGCCAGCCTGACCCAGGACAGAAGCTGTGGTAGCACCTTTGAAATAAATATATTTGAGGCTGAAGCAGGTAGGCCAAATCCTATCTCCAGAGACAGATTTTCAGTAAAGTAAAATGCTCTGGGACATTTTTTCAGTATTATGCATACCCAAAGGACAAAGTCTCTGTAAGACTGAACTCAGTGATCTACATATCATAACGTGTGTGTGTGTGTGTGTGTGTGTGTGTGTGTGCGCATGCATGTGCTCAGAGATAAGGGCAGACAGTCTGAAAAGACTGAAAAGTAACTAAAAAGTAGAAATAACAGCAAGAGGATCCAAGGTCAGTGGGACAGAAACAAGGTCAGACCAAAGGCATAAAGTAAAGAAGTCTCAAGAACAAAACGACCACCCAATCTCAGAGGAAGCAGGCTTGGAGACCCAGTACAGACAGCAGGCATTAGTACCCAGTGTAGAATTTATTTCTAGTTTCCTTCCAATTCTTTTGTGGTTTGGTTGGAAGCAGGGTGGCTTGTTTTTGATACCCAGGCATACTGTTTCTACAAGTGGATCTGAACAGTCAGTCTGTGGCCAAGCAATTCTTTTTTTTTTTTTTTTTTCTTCGAGACAGGGTTTCTCTGTATAGCCCTGGCTGTCCTGGAACTCACTCTGTAGACCAGGCTGGCCTCAACTCTGAAATCCGCCTGTCTCTGCCTCCCAAGTGCTGGGATTAAAGGTGTGCACCACCACTTCCTGGCTTCAAGTAATTCTTTATGGCTAAGGATTATTGCCCTGTATAGCCTGACTCAATTCCTTATGATCAAGGGCTATTACCAAACACAGTCAAGTCTGAATACTCCTGGAAAATATAAGGGACAAAACAGAAGAAAATAAAATTATATTGCCCCCGTGGGAAAAGTGCATGGTATAGTTTCATGTTGTTGTGTGTAGTATCATGTTGCTATAACAAAACACTGTCCGAACACAAGTTGGAGTATCTGATGTCCACTGTCACCCTTAGTTGTTTCTCTCCCTTACATAGTAGAGTAATCTGCTCTGTTAACCACATGTGGCTTTTCATTCTGTAGATCCTCTCCTCCCTGAGACTTCTCTGTACACCCTGGAGTGGCTAGTGTAATAGTGGAGAGTTCTCCAGCTAAAGTGTATTTAGTGTGTGGGAATCGACGAAAGCACCAAGATGGGCAGAGGCAGAGGACCTGTCCTTTTACTTCCCAGATCTCTTGAGCATTAAATTAATGAAGGGCACATGGATAGCTCTAGATTTTGATCCACCCAGTGGCCTCAGGCTCAGAGCTGACTCCAGAATTAGTTGCAGTTGATCAGATCTGCTTCCCAGCCACCAAGGGTGGGGCTGTCTCTCTTCATGCATTTCCCAGCTAGAGGCAGCTTCTTGCTATCTGCACCCTTTGACTTGTGGGTATTCATCAAACCTGCTCTTCACAACTGCCTCTCTGTGGCTTCCCTCACTCTGGGTCTGTGCCGGGCCAACTTGAGACTCCTTCACTTTTGGATCATCTCAGCCACCACCCCCACCCCAAGGTAGCTCAGTTTTGAACAATGCATTCTTCTTCAAGATAACTCCTGGCCACTGTTCTCCAATTCATATAGCATGACAAAATTGTATTTCTTTCCATCAGTCACCCATCCTCCAGGTAAGCCACTCTTAACAAAATTTGCTAGTATATACTTGAGGTTTGTGGGGGTTGTAAGCTTATCCTGAGGACTGCCTGGATTCTGTCTGTCTTTTTTAAATGGCTGCTGTTTTCCCTTTCCCTACCAACTTACTTCCCTGGCTCATAACATCTTTTTTTCAGCTCTTTTCTGGCATCCTTTTACCTCCTTTGTGATTTCCAAAGCTTCTCCTCTATTTCTTTTTGATAAAAGGTGCATTGTTCTTATTCTAATTCTCTTCTTTACCAGCTCCCATACAGGCAGTCTTCCACCTGCCATCTTATCTAGAATTTGCTCTCTTTGTCATTTATCATACTGTTTCCCTGGAATGCTCTGGAAAAGGCTATCCATGGATTCCATGTTGACATAAATGCAGAAAATTCTCCTGTGAGAACTGTATATTCTTACCTGAGACTCTTGACTACACCCTGAGCAGGAATTTGAGTAGCTCCCAGCATGATATCCACAGAGAAGACATGGGGTCTATAATAATATATCTGAGTGGTTGGAATGCTTCTTGGATGCAATAAAAACTCAACAGAGCTTAAGCTGGGTCTCAGTGGTAAAGCTTCTACAAGGCCTTGGGCTTAATGCCTAGCACCATTTAAACAAATAAATAAACATTCTCAACAGGTGATGTATAATAAGTACAGCAGAACATAATATTAAAAAGCCAGATACTTGGAAATACAGAGATTACCATTCAGAAGAGAAAATCTGGGAAGGCACATCTCCATAGGTATGCATGAGATGATGGACTTCAGGGTTTTATTTTATTTTTTAAATTAATTAATTTATTTATGTATATGAGTACACTGTAGCTGTCTTCAGACACACCAGAAGAGGGCATCAGATCCCATGACAGATAGCTGTGAGTCACCATGTAGTTGCTGGGGATTGAACTTGGGACCTTTGGGAGAGCAGTCAGTGCTCTTAACCACTGAGCCATCTCTCCAGCCCAATTTTATTTTTCATTATAAAAATACTAGTACTATTTGGCCTTTTATAAAAAAAAAAAAAAAGCACATGAACTAATTTGGCAACGTATTGTCATAGGGTCAAAAGGCAACTCAACATAAATATGCCTTACAGCTCAGCCCTACACAACAACTGATACAGATATGAGTCATCTTTGATTTTCAAAGAATTACTGTTCTATGTTTCATGAAGATATCTGCTTACTGTTACTGACTTTTAAAACAAAGTACAAGAAGAAGTTCTACTAATAGTTCAAAGCCATATGTTTTATTCACAAGTGCAGGGTTTTTAACATCAAAATTGTGATTTCCGCAATGTAGAGAATAGCAAGGAGAATAGCAAGACAGTAGCAAGTATATGTTTTGAAAACATACACTTACTTTGAATTTTTTTCCTAAGAAGTCTGACCAATATGGCAGTGAATAAAGAAAACCTTTCCAGAGGTAAGAGGCTGTCTAATTCCACCTGTGGCGGGAAACCTCTGCCTGGGCCACCAGGCCTCCATTGCCCACCGGTGCAGGGAGAAAGCGACCCGCCCACTTGTGCAGAAAAGCCAGCTGAAACAGGGCTCCAGACACAGGGGCTGAGGAACAGCCAGGAAAGAGAACTGGTCTCCATGGAACACTGACACCTGGGCCTGTAGGAAAGACAAGCCACAGTCAGAGAGAGAAAGACCAGCTAACACCAGAGATAACCAGATGGCGAAAGGCAAGGGCAAGAACACAAGAACAGAAACCAAGACTACTTGGCTTCATCAGAATCCAGCTCTCCCACTACAGCCAGCCATGGATACCCCAACACACCAGAAAAGGAGACTCAGACTTAAAATCACTTATCAAGAGGATAATAGAAGACTTTAAGAAGGAAATATATAACTGCCTGAAAGAAATACAAGAGAACACAGGTAAACAACTGGAAACCCTTAAAGAAGACACACAGATATCCCTTAAAGAATTACAGGAGAACACAATCAAACGGGCAGAATTACATGAAAACACAATCAATCAAACGAACAAAACCATTCAGGAATTAAAAACAGAAATAGAAACAATAAAGAAATCACAAAGGGAGACAACCCTACAGTTAGAGAACATAGGAAAGAAATCAGGAAACATAGATGCAAGCATCACCAACAGAATAAAAGAGATGGAAGAGAGAATCTCAGGTGCGGAAGATACCATAGAAAACATGGACACAACAATCAAAGAAAACACAAAATGCAAAAAGCTCCTAACCCAAAACATCCAAGATATCCAGGATGCAATGAGAAGACAGAACCTGAGGATAATAGGCATAGAAGAGAGTGAAGATTCTCAACTTAAAGGACCAGTAAATATCTTCAACAAAATTATAGAAGAAATTTTCCCTAACCTGAAGAAAGAGATGAACATAAATATACAAGAAGCCTACAGAACGCCAAATAGACTGGACCAGAAAAGAAATTCCTCCCATCACATTATAGTCAAACTACCAAATACACAAAATAAGAAAAGAACATTAAAAGCAGTAAAAGAAAAAGGGCAAGTAACATATATAAAGGCAGACCTGTAAGAATTACACCAGACTTCTCACCAGAAACTATGAAAGCTAGAAGATCCTGGGCATATTTCATACAGACTAAGAGAACACAAATGCCAGCACAGGCTGCTATACCCAGCAAAACTCTCAATAATCATAGATGGTGAAACCAAAATATTCTATGACAAATCCAAATTTGCACTGTATGTTTCCACAAACCCAACCCTACAAAGAATAATACATGGAAAACATCAACTCAAGGAGGGAAACTACTTATTGTTACTTATTGGCTTGCTTCCCCTTGCTTGCTCAGCTTGCTTTCTTATACAACCCAAGACTACCAGCCCAGGCAAGGTACCACCCACAATGGGACCTCCCACCCTTGATCACTAATTGAGAAAATGCCTTACCCCTGGATCTCATGGAGGCATTTCCTCAAGGGAGGATTCTTTTTCTCTGAGAACTTCAACTTGTGTCATGTTAACACACAAAATCAGTCAGTACACCATTCCTTCAGTCTCTGCCCCACTTTTTGCTCTGGGCTTTTTTTTTTTTTTTCCAGACAGGAGCAGTTTTACATTGAAAGTCTTGTAGGTGAGTTCCTATCTCTATCCCTCCACTGGGATCCTGTCTGACGACTGGAGGTGGTCTCTTCAGGTTCCATAAGGTCATCCACATTGAGTCCTGGGAGCCTCCCCCCTTCCAGCTCTCTGGGACTTTCTAGAGGTTCCCCCACCCCCAGAAGCTGCATATTTCCATCCATTCTCCTGGCTCTCTGGGCCTCTCTTCTGTCTCCCCTCTTTCCCCCTTCCCTCTGCTCTCCCACCAAGGTCTCTCCATCCCTCTGCCTCCACTGATTACGTTGTTCCCCTTCTATTTTGTTCTCCTTCTAGGTGGGATTAAAGCATACTCACTTGGCCCTTATTTCTAGTTTAAATTAGGGTCTGTGGGTTGTATCATGGGTATTCTGCACATTTTGGCGACTATCCACTCATCAGTGAGTACATCCCATGCATGTTCTTTTGGGCCTGGATAACCTCACTCAGGCATCAGTTGTCTTATCCATCACCAGACTCTACCTGCTATAATACTGATCGTCCAGCCGAGATATGCTCACTGGTACAATAACAGTGGTAACCAGCTGCTCCCTTCATTGGACTTGCGGCCTGATCTCTAGAAGGGTATCCATGCCAGGTACAATTCAGGTGATCAAAATCCATGGGTAAGGAAAGCATAAGTCCTGGGAGAGACTCTTTAGATGTTATTTTAATAAGTGGTCTTATTATCAAACTGCACTCTAAGCATTTCTTTTTGTGATTATGGATTTCTTTTGATCC
>JADRCH010006875.1:0-16708 GCA_019843965.1 Rhynchomys soricoides
TCTGGTGTAATTCGCATAGGTCTGCCTTTATATGTTACTTGTAGTTTTTCCGTTACTACTTTTAATATTCTTTCCTTATTTTGTGTATTTGGTGTTTTGACTATAATGTGATGGGAGGAATTTCTTTTCTGGTTCAATCTATATGGAGTTCTGTAAGCTTCTTGTATATTTATGTTCATCTCATTTTTAGGTTATGGAAGTTTTCTTCTATAATTTTGTTGAAGATATTTACTGGTCCTTTACTTTGGGAATCTTCACTCTCTTCTATACCTTAGGTTAGTAAAGGTAACCTCTCTTCTTATCCTCAGGTTCTGTCTTCTTATTGTATCCTGGATATGCTGGATGTTTTGGGTTAGGAGCTTTTAGCATTTTGCGTTTTCTTTGACTCTTATGTCAACATTTTCTATGGTATCTTCCACACCTGAGATTCTCTCTTCTATCTTTTGTATTCTGTTGGTGATGCTTGCATCTATGACATTGATCTCTTTCCTGAGTTCTAACTCCAGGGTTGTCTCCCTTTGTGATTTCTTTATTGTTTCTATTTCTGTTTTTAATTCCTGAATTGTTTTGTTCATTTGTTTGATTGTGTTTTCCTGTAATTCTGCCTGTTTGATTGTGTTTTCCTGTAATTCGTTAAGGGATTTTTGTGTTTCCTCTTTAAGGGTTTCTAGTTGTTTACCTGTGTTCTCTGGTATTTCTTTAAGGAAGTTATTTATTTCCTTCATAAAATCTTCTATCATCACCATGAGATGTGATTTTAAATCTGAGTCTTGCTTTTCTGGTGTGATGGGGTATCCAAGGATTGCTGTGGTGGGAGCACTGGGTTTTGATGATGCCAAGTAGCTTTGGTTTCTGTTCCTTATGTTCTTGCCTTGGCCTTATGCCATCTGGTTATCTCTGGTTAGCTGGTCTTCCTCTCTCTGACTGTGACTTGTCTTTCCTGCAAGCCTACTTGTCAATACTCCTTGACGACCAGTTCTCTCTGAGAGGAATTTGGGTTTGGAGAGCTGTGGTACAGAGTCAGCTATGGGGTTCAGACAGAAATCAGAAGTATCTAGTCCTTAGCAGTCCCTAGGTTCCTGTGTCCTGATGGTTCTGAGTGTCCCTCTTGATCCAGTGAATTTGAACAGAAGTGGTGGTCTTGCCTGTGCTTGAAGGTGTGTCAGCACTCCTGGTATAACAGCTCTCTCCTGGCACTATTTGAGTATGGAGCCCTGTGTCTCAGGATCTGCTCCCCAGCCACAGAAAGAAATCAGAAAACCAGTCCTTAGTCCCTCTGTCCTGGGTATTCCAGGTGTGTCCCTCTGCCCAGACAGGCTTGCCCACACTCCTGGGAGGCTAGCTTTCTCCCAGCACTATTTTGGCTATGGAGCCCTGGTCTCCCAGGCAGAGATCTTCCACCATAAATGGAAACCGGAAGCAACACCTCAACTTTTAACCTACATTTGTATTGGGAAAATCATCGGCTCACTAAATTTGACTTGAATTGAATCACCTCTTAGGATTATTTTTGGTTCCTTCGCTGAAAAAGTTGTGTTTGGCAAAATAAGCTAGATGGAGAAATACAAATATTGGTTCTTTCCATTCTGTACCTGTACATTGAGTAGACCTTGGTCACTGGCTCTAAACTCAGTCCCACAGCACCTAGAGGAAGCTCGACTCACAAGTGCTCTAACAAGCCCAGGATCAAAGGTGTGGAGCCCACAATGTCTGCCCCAACTCCTGGAGTAACTAGGTTCCCCAGGACCCAGGGACAGAAACCCCTGCCTAGCTAGTAGCATGGGTTTTGTCCAGTCTAAGCCTGTGCCCTGAGCAGTCCATGGGCCCTGGCTCTGAACCCAGTACCACAAACACCCAGAGGAAGCTATAATCCCAGGTGTTCAAACATGCCCACCTTCAGAGGATCACAGGATCACAGGATCACAGAGGAAGCGCGACTCCCAGGAGATCATACACACCCAGGACCACTGGAGATCTGACACACTGAAGATCACAGCTGAGGTCACAATATCTTTCCCAACATCCAGTGTAACTGGGACCCCTACAGGAACCATGCAAACACAAATCTGTGCCAAGCCAGAAGCACAGTTCCTTCCAGATTCCACCTGTGCCCTATGCAAACCCAGGGCTCTGGCTGCCCACAAACCATTGCAACACACAGAGAAAGCTTGATTCCCAGGAGCTCTGACACAACAGGATCTTAGGGACTTGGACACTCTGGGATTTTAGGATCCCAGAGGCAGCTTGACTCCCAAGAGCTCTGACACACCCAGAATCTCAGGATCAGAGGATCGCAGAATCACAAGATCACAGAGACAACTGGACTTTGAGGAGTTCTGGCACAACCAGGATCACAGGAAGGAGAGGCTGCAGTCAGAGACAGCAAGAACAAGTAGAACTAGAGATAACCAGATGGCAAGAGGCAAGCACAAGAATAAAAGCAACAGAAACCAAGGTTTCATGGTATCATCAGAACCCAGTTCTCCCACTAAAGCAAGATCTAGATACCCCATCACACCAGAAAAGCGATACCTATATTTATAATCACATGTCATGATGATGAAGATAGAGGACTTTAAGGAGGACATAAATAACTCTCTTAAAGAAATACAGGGGAACACAGACAAACAGGCAGAAGCTCTTAAAGAGGAAACACAAAAATCCCTTAAAGAATTAAAAGATAACACAAGCAAACATGTGAAGGAATTGAGTAAAAGCATCCAGGATCTTAAAATGGAAATAGAAACAACAACAAAAAAAAAAAATCACAAAAGGAGAAAACCCTGGAGAAAGAAAACTTAGGAGAGTGATCAGGAGTCATAGATACAAGCATCACCAACAGAATAAAAGAGATAGAAGAGTGAATCTCAGGTGCAGAAGATACAATAGAAAATACTGACACAACAGTCAAAGAAAATGCAAAATACAAAAGCTCCTAACTGCAAATATCCAGGAAATCCAGGACAAAATGAAAAGACCAAATCTAAGGATATTAGACAGAGAAGCGAATGAAGATTTCCAACTCAAAAGGCCAGTAAACATCTTCAACAAAAGTATAGAAGAAAACTTCCCTAACCTAAAGAAAGAGATGCCCATGAACACACAAGAAGGTTACAGAACTCCAAATAGATTGGAACAGAAAAGAAATTCATCCCATCACATAATAGTCAAAATACCATATGCACAAAACAAAGAAAGAATATTAAAAGCAGTAAGGGGAAAAGGTCAAGTAATATATAAAGGCAGGCCTATCAGAATTACACTAAACTTCTAGCCAGAGACTATAAAAACAAGAAGATCTTGGGCAGATATCATACAAACCCTAAGAGAACACAAATGCCAACCCAGGCTACTACACCCAGCAAAACTCTCAAGTAACATAGATGGAAAAAACAAGATACTCCATGACAAAAACAATTTTACACAATATCTTTCCACAAATCTAGCCCTACAAAGGATAATGGATGGAAAACTCTAACCCAAGGACAAACAGTACACACTAGAAAAATCAAGAAAGTAATCTTTCAACAAACCAAAAAGAAGATAAACACACACACACAGACAGACACAAACACACACACACACACACACATACACACACACACACACACACACAATTCCATCTCTAACAACAAAAATAACAGTTGGCAACATTCGCTTATTCTTTATATCTCTTAATTTCAATGGAATCGATTCCCGAATAAAAAGACATAGATTAACAGACTGGATACATAAACAGGACACTGCATTTTGCTGCATACAGGAAATACAACTCAGTGACAAAGTCAGACACTACCTCATGATAAAAGATAAAAGGCTGGAAAAAAATTTTTCAAACATATGGTCCCAAGAAACATCCTGGAGTAGCCATTCTAATGTTGAATAAAATTGACTTTAAACCAGATGTTATTAAAAAATTCAAGGAAGGACACTTGGTACTCATCAAAGAAAAAAACTTCCAAGATGAACTCTCAATTCTGAACATCTATTCTCCAAATAAAAAAGGACCCACATTCATAAAAGAAACTTTACGAAAGCTCAAAGCACACATTGCTCTTCACACAATAATAGTGGGAGACCTCAATACCTCACTCTCACCAATGGACAGAACATGGAAACAGAAACTAAACAGAAACACAGTGAAACTAACAGAAGTTTTGAACCAAGTAGATTTCATTGATATCTATAGAACATTTCATCCTAAAACAGAAGAATACACCTTCTCAACACCTCATGGTACCTTCTCCAAAGTTGACTATACAATTGGTCACAAAACAGGCTTCAATAGATAAAAGAAGATTCCAATAATTCCATGCACCCTATCATATCACCATGGACTAAGGTTGGTCTTCATTAATAACAATAAAATTGGAAAGCCTACATATACATGGAAGCAATGATAACTTGTTCCAGAAAGAAATAAAGAAATTAAAGACATTAGAGAATTTAATGTAAATGATGGCACAACATACCAAAACTTATGGGACACAATGAAAGCAGTGCTAAGAGGAAAATCCATAGCTCTGAGTGTCTCCAAAACGAACTGGAGAAAGCATACAGTAGCAGCTTGACAGCACACATGAAAGCTCTGGAACAAAAAGAAAATAAAGAAAATATCCAATAAAAAGGAAATAGAAATAATATACTTTCACTCAAATGTGTGGGTTCTAGAAAAATAAGGGATAATTAAAAGGAGGAGAGAGAATTATTGAGAATAGCTGTGTGAGCAAAAGTAGTATGAACTACAAAAAAATTAATAATGTCATTATCATATACGATTAATAAACAGTAAAAAACATCACAAAATACAAAAACTCATGGTGTCAATTTCTACTCAAAAATAATAAAGCAATTGTTAGCGGTTATACAAATAATAATTAATAACAATAACAATCAACAAGTGTTAGCATGTCTTGCTGAGGAATTTGAAAAAGTTGAATCTCACACTTATTTTCTCATGAAGCATATGTGTCCACTCACAAAATTCCCTCAACAAGATTGTAATATTCCTCTGATACCAATCTTATCATCTCTGTATGCTCTCTGTATATGTTGTTAGGTCCCCTTTTCATAAAATTATCCATCTTTCCACTGTAGGATGTCTCATTACATTTACATTACTAAACAATTTAAGTTTTCATAATGATACAAAAGCAGTGTTTTTATTTATTTATTTACTTACTTACTTAAATATTTATAGTTCTCACATTACAGATTAAGATCATGCAGATCAAATTTATACATTACTGGTTCATTCTTATGGTTTGAAAAAAAAGAAAGTAGGCTGGAATAACCACAGATACCTTTCTGTAACCATAGTAATAGAGCCTAGACCATCAGCAATGACAGTTAATGATGTCATTTGGGACACCATTCTTAATTCCTGTGGTAACAGGTCTAATGCTCTGAAGAATCTCTGCTCTTCTCCAGTCCCCAGGGACAAGTATTTTGATCCTCAACAGAAGGAATTCCTAGAGGAATCTATTTGGATGCCTCAAAGCTCTGGAACGAGGAAATCATGATTCTTCTAAAATGGGATCTCTGGACTCACCCTTTTCAGTAACTTGACCAAAGCCAGAAAAAGCAACCAAGAAAGAACATATACTGGTGCTATCAAGAGTGCAGAAGCTACAGTAAGACCACTAAAGCAAGAGGGGATAAGATGCCTCATTTCCGTTAAGTTTACTGAGCAATCTGTTCCTTACACATCTTTGCTGAAAACGAAAATACTAAGAATACCTATCTGATAACTTTACACTTGGGGACATTAACGATGTAGAATAACCAAGGTAAGTACACTAGTGAAAGAACTGTACATGTCACCATACTTCAGTTATTGTAGGTAATGGAGGGCTTATTCCAATAATTGCCAATAGGATTTTGTGATTCTGGCAATGTTTTAAAATGAGACAATATTCTTAATGTATGCATTTTGTATGTAGGAGAAATAATAATATTCTTTATGTTAAAAAGAGAGTTGTGTCTGAGTTGATTTTTGTCCCTCAGTAATAAATTTATATCTATATCATGGCTTCCCCTCTCACCTCTCCATGTTTTGCTCCTAATCATCTCCCCTCCCTCTATCTGCCCTCCCTTTCTCCTTAGAGAAGGAGAGGCTTCCAATGGATATAAACCTGTCTTGGCATATCAAATTGCAGTAGGACTACTTCCATCTACAATTAGGGCTAGACAAGGCAGCAAAATTAGGGAAAAGGTATTCTAAGATAGGCAAGAGAGTCATAGAAGGCCCCTGTTCCTGCTCTTCGGGAAAGCCAAGCTGCACGTCTCTTATATGTATGTAGATGGCCTATGTCTCTTCTATGTATGCTCTCTGGTTTGTGGCTCAGTCTGTTCGTCCATAAGGACCCTGGATAGTTGATTATGTAGGTTTATCTGTGGCATCCTAGACCTTATTTTCTTCTTCAACTATTCCTTGTCCTCTTTCACAAGATTCCTCAAGCTCTGCCTAATGTTGACTTTGAGTCTCAGCATTTGTTTCATTCAACTCTGTGTGAATCCTCTCAGATGACAGTTCTGCTAGGATCCTGTCTGCAAGCAAACCAGCGTATCATTAACAGTGTCAAGGCTGGTTTCTCTCTCATGGCACAGGTCTCAAGTTGGGTCAGTCTGTTATGCCCAATTTGTGAAAACCCCACGAGACAGCCAGAAATTGCCATACTGATGTAATAAGCAAAGAGAGTTTTTAATATGCAAGCCTAAACCTGGATTGCTTCCCCTCCTACTGAGCAAGTTAGGAGAGAGACCCCCAAGTCTAGGGGTATGAAGTATATATATGAGGATGTATAAACTGGGCCTCTCAACCCCTAGCATTACATCATTGGGTAGGGGAAATGGAGCGCCGCCCTTCAAACTTGATAGCATTTGTTCAGACAGGAAGGCAGAAATGCTCAGCTGGAGAAAGACTGCTTGTTATGTTTCCTTCCCCCTTAATCTAAGAATTGTATGAAAAATCTAAGGGGGCTTCTGGCCACTCACTTAGCAGTATACCAGTCACTCACAATATTAATGCTTGATCTCTTTCAGGCATCATTCATTGAGCAGATTCATGATTCAGTCACAACCCTAGGAATGAAGTTAGGAATGTGGACTGTCAGCAGTGACCACCACCATAAAAAGCATTTAGAAAACGAAAATGTTTAGTGAAGCTAGGTTAAGTTTTTTTTTTTTTATACTGACCTAATATAGAAAAATCTTAGAGAAATATTTGAAGTTTAGAAATACATACACATATTAGTTAAGCTGGGGAATTTTTTTTAGTGTCAGGGAAAAGGACAATGGCAGCACTGGCTAACATGACTTTCACTGTGACTGGGGTGGTCATAATTGATTTCTTTTCTTATTTTTTTCTTGCATTTGTCCACCTTGTTGTCTTTATTGGTGTTTTCAAGCCTTTAACACAGTAAGGAATCACCTGAAGACTTACTAAATAAACATTTCTGCCTTTAGGTAATCCAAGAACTCTCATTTCTCACGTCTCCCAGATACTAATCAATGTTGGGTTCAAACCCACTTTGGGAACTACTGCTCTAGCTAGCATGGGCCTCTATGGCATAATTGTCTTACCCCACCCTAACGCTATCATTAGTGTGTCAGAAAATACACACAGAGATGGGTGTGTTGTATTGTCACCACTTCAATAGTTAATTGATTTCTTATACCCATTTTTGCCCTCAGCTTCTTGATATGTTTTGATAAGAATTGCTCATAAATAGATATGAATTCTGAGGTTTTAAAGTAGATATGATTGACCTTTATAGAAAAGTTTAGATTTGTGATTCTTCTAAGCTTCTTATAAGATTACTTTAAAGGAAATATAATAAATAACTAATCCTTTCTTTTTATTAACCATTTTATTCATTTACATTTCAAATGATATCCTCCTTTCTGGTTACCTCGCCACAACTCCCCTGCCCCAAATCCATCTCCCTTATCCCCACCACTTTTTCTCCATGAGGGTGCTCCTCCACACACTCACCCACTACAGCCTCACTGCTCAAGCATTCCCGTATGTTGGGGCATCGTGTCTCCACAGTACCAAGGGCCTCTCTTCCCACTGATGTCTGGAACCAGGGCTGTCTTCATGTATATACTTTGCATGGTGCTTTAGTCCCTGGGACTCTGGGTAGTCCACTTAGTTGATATTGCTCCTATGGGGTTGCAATTCCTTTCAGCTCCTTCAGTCCTTCTACTACTTCTGCCTTTGGAGTTCCGAGGCTCAATCCCATTGTTGGCTGTGAGTATCTGCATCTGTATTTGTCAGGTGATGATAGATCCTCTCACAGAACAGTCATTCCAGATTTCTGTCTGCAAGTGCTTTTTGACTTCAGCAATAGTGTGTGGATTTGGTATCTGCAGATGGTATTGATACCTAGGTGTGGGGGAGGGAGTCTCTGGATGGCCTTTCCTTTGGTCTCTGTTCCATTTTTATTCCTGTCTTTCCTTTGGACAGGCATATTTCTGGGTTAAAAATTTTGAAATGTGTGGGTGGCCACATCCCTCAACAGAAAGCTGTGCCTATCTATTAGAGGTGTTCTCTATAGGTTGTATCTCCCTTTTGTTGGGTATTTGGGCTAAAGTAATCACCATTTGTTCCTGGGAGCCTTTTGCTTCCCTAGAGCCTGGAACTTTCTAGTGGCAACCCCCCACTTCCCCATTCCCCAGTGCCACACTTCTATTCAATTTCCTGAAGCTTTGTGTTTCTCTCCTGTCTCCACCAATACATGAGGTTGCCCTCCCTTTTCCCCCTCCTTTCTCTGTCCCATGTCCATTCCTCCCTCAACCTCCTGTGATTGTTTTGTTCAATCCTACATCAATGTAGGAATGAAGCATCTATATTTTGTTCTTTCTTTTTCTTGAGTGCCATATGGTTTGTGGGTTGTATCATGTGTATTCTGAACTTTTGGGCTAATATCCACTTATCGGTGAGTACAGACCATGTGTGTTCTTTTGTGATTGGATTATCTCACTCAGGATGTTATTTTCAAGTTCCATCCATTTGACTGCGAATTACTTGAAGTCATTTGTTTTTAATAGCTGAGTAGTACATCATTGTATAAATGTATCACATTTTCTGTATCCATTGTTCTGTAGAGGGACATCTGGGTTGTTCCCAGCTTTGGGCTATTGTAAATAAGCCTGTTACAATCACAGTGGAACATGTGTTTTTGTTGTTATATATTGGAACATCTTTGGGGTATATGCGAAGTAATGGCATAGCTGGGTATTCAGGTAGAACTATTTTCAACTTTCTGAGGAGCCACCAGACTGATTTCCAGAGTGGTTGTACCAGCTTGAAATACCACCAAAAATGGAGAAGTGTTCCTCTTTCTCCATATCCTTGTCAGCATCTGCTGTCACCTGAGTTTTTGTTATTAGCCATTCTGACTGGTGTGAGGTCGAATCTCAGGATTGTTTTGATTTGCATTTCCCTGATGACTAAGGATGTTGAACATTTTGTTAGCTGCTTCTTTGCCTTTGGATATTCCTCAGTTGAGAATTCTTTTTTGAGCTCTGTATCCTATTTTTTCATAGGGTTATTTGGTTCTCTGGAGTCTACCTTCCTGAGTTCTTTGTATATATTGGATATTACCCCTCTATCAGATGTAGGGATGGTAAAGATCTTTTCCCAATCTGTTGGTTTTTTGCCATTCTGTCCTATAGACAGTGTCTTTTGCCTTATAGAAACTTTGCAATTTTATGAATCCCATTTATCTACTGTTGATCTTAGGGCATAAGCTATTGGTGTTCTGTTCAAGAAATTTTCCCTGTGCCCATGTGTTCAAGGCTCTTCCCCACTTTCTCTTCTATTAGTTTCAGCATATTTTGTTTTATGTGGAGGGAGGTCTTTGATCCACTTGGACTTGCACTTTGCACAATGAGATAGGAATGGGCCAATTTGCATTCTTCTACCTGCTGACTGGCAGTTGAACCAGCACCATTTGTTGAAAATGCTGCCTTTTTTCAACAGGATGATTTTGGCTCCTCTGTCAACGATCAGCTGACCAAAGGTATGTGAGTTCATTTCTGGATCTTCAATTCTTTTTCATTGATCTACCTGCCTGAGTTTGTACCAATACCACGTGGTTTTTGTCACTATTGCTCTGTAGTAGAGTTTGAGGTCAAGGATGGTGATTCCTCCAGATGTTCTTTTATTGTTGAGAATGGTTTTTGCTATCTTGGGTTTTTTGTTATTCCATATGAACTTGAGAATTGTTTTTGTATTTCTCTGATATATTGAGTTGGACTTTTGATGGAGATTGAATTGAATCTGTAGACTGCTTTTGGGAAGATGGCCATCTTTACTATGTTAATCCTTCCTATTCATGAGCATTGGAGATCTTTCCATCTTCTGATGTCTTTCCCAATTCCTTTTATCAGAGATCTGAAGTTATTTTCATACAGATCTTTCACTTGCTTAGTTAGCTTTCTTGATTTTTGTGAGATTTCATCAAGTTTCTGTCCATTTGGTTTGATGTTGGCTATTGGTTTGACATATATATTCTTTTATTATATCTACGTATGTAACATGAATTACTGATCTCTTCATTAGTTTTAGCATGAAGAATTAATGTATTTTGTCAAAGGCTTTTTCAGCACCTAATGAGATGGTCATGTGTTTTGTTTTGTTTTTAGTTTGTTTATATAGTGGATCACATCGATGGATTTCCATATATTGAACCATCCCTGCATCCCTGGGACAAAGCCTACTTGATCATAGTGAATGATCGTTTTGATGTGTTCTTAGATTCAGGTTGCAAGAATTTTATTGAGTTTTTCTTCATCAATAGTCATGACAGAAATTGGTCAGAAGTTCCCCTTCTTTGTTGGTCCTTTGTGTGGCTCAGGTTTCAGAGTAACTGTTGCTTCATAGAATGCATTGGGTTGGATTCAGTATTCCTTTGGTTTCTGTTTGTGGAATATTTTGAAAAGAGTTAATATTAGGTCTTCTTTGAAGGTCTGATAGATTTCAGCACTAAAACTATCTAGTCTTGGAGATTGTTTTGTTCAAGAGACTTTTTTTTTTTAATTGGATGTTTTCTTTATTTACATTTCAAATGTTTTCCCCTTTCCTGGTCTCCCCTTCAAAAACTCCCTATCCCATGCCCTTGACCCCTGCCTCTATGAAGGTGCTCCCCCACCTACCTATCCACCGCTCTCTTCCCACCCTAGCATTCTGCTACACTGGGACTTTGAAAACCCTCAAGCCCAAGGGCCTCTCCTCCCACTAATATTCAACAAGGTGGTCCTCTGCCACATGTACTGCTGGAGCCATGGGTTCCTCCATGTGTACTCTTTGGTTGGTAGTCCAGTTCCCGGGAGCTCCAAGGTGGTCTGCACTGTTAACACTGTTGCTCACTTCATACGGCTGCAGACACCCTTAGCTCCTTCAGTGCCTTCTCCAGCTCCTTCATCAGGGACCCTGCACTCAGTCCAATGGTTGGCTGGCAATATCTACTTCTGTATGTGTCAGGCTCTCGAAGAGCCTTTCAGCATACAGCTATACCAGGCTCTTGTCAGCAAGCACTTCCTGGCATACACGATAGCATCCAGGTTTGGTGACTGTATATGGGATGGATCCCTAGGTGGGACAGTCTCTATATGGCTTTTCCTTCTGTCTCTGCACCACATTTTGTCTTCATATTTCCTTCTGTGAGTACTTTGTTCCCCCTTATAAGAAGCACTGAAGCACTCACAGTTTGGTCTTCCTTCTTGGGCTTCATATGGTCTGTGAATTAAATGTTGGGTATTGTGAACTTTCAGGCTAATATTCACATATCAGTGAGTACATACCATGTGTGTTCTTTTGTGACTGGGTTATCTCACTTAGGATGATATTTTCAATTTCCATCCATTTGACTGCAAATTTCATGAAGTCGTTTTTTTTAATAGCTGAGTGGCTTCCATTATGTAAATGTAGCACATTTTCTGTATCCTTTCCTTTGTTGAAGTACATCTGTGTTGTTTCCAGCTTCTGGTTATTATAAATATGGCTGCTATGAACATAGTGGAGAAGGTGACCTTGTTATATGTTAGAACATCTTCTGGGTATATATATGCCCAGGAGTGGAATAGCTGACTCCTCAGGTAGTACTATGTCCAATTTTCTGAGGGTCCATCAAACTGATTTGCAGAGTGGTTGTACCAGCTTACAATATCACCAGCATAGAGGAGTGTTTCTCTTTCTCCACATCCTTGACAGCATCTGATGTCACCTGAGTTTTTTCTCTTACCCATTCTGACTGTTGTGAAGTGGAATCTCAGGGTTGTTTTGATTTGCATTTACCTAAATGTTGAACATTTCTTTAAGTTCTTCTTGGCCATGTGAGTTTCCTCGGTTGAGAATTCTATTTAGCTTTGTTCTCCATTTTTTAATCCTGTTATTTGGTTCTCTGGAGTCTAAATAGTCGAGTTCTTTGAATATATTGGATATTTTCCTTCTATTAGATATAGGGAGGGTAAAGATCTTTTCCCAATCTGTTGGTTGCCATTTTGTCCTATTGACAGTGTCCTTTGTCTTACAGAAGTTTTGCAATTTTATGAGGTCCTGTTTGTTGATTCTTGATCTTAGAGCATAAGCCATTGGTGTTCATTTCAGGAAATTTTGCCCTGTGCACATGTGTTCGAGGCTTTTCCCCACTTTCTTTTCTATTAGATTCAGTGTATCTGGTTTTATGTGGAGGTCTTTGATTCACTTGAGCTTTGTGCAGAGAGATTAAAATGGATCAATTTGCATTCTTCTAATTTAACTTTGGAACCTGGTATCTGTCTAGAAAATCAGCCATTTCAGGTAGATTTTCCAGTTTTGTTGAATATCAGCTTTTCTAGTAGGAATTGATAATTTTTTTTTTCATTTTTATTTTCAGATACTGTTGTTATGTCTCCATTTTCATTTCTGATTTTGTTAATTTGGATACTCTCTTTGTACCCTCTGGTTAGTCTTTCTAAGGTTGTATTTAACTTATTGATTTTCTCAAACTACCACCTCCTGGTTTTGTTGATTCGTTGTATAGTTCTTTGTTTCATCTTAGTTGATTTCAGTCCTGAGTTTGATATTTCCTGCCTTCTATTCCTCTTGGTTGTATTTGCTTCTTTTTGTTCTAGAGCCTTCAGATGTGCTGTTAAGCTGCTAGTGTATGCTCCTTCCATTTTTTCATTGAGACACTCAGAGATACAAATTTTTCTCTTTGCACTGCTTTCATTGTGTCTCAGAAGTTTGGATATGTCCTGCTTTAATTTTTGTTAAATTCTAAAAGTCTAACTTACTTCTTTATTTCTTCCCTGACAAAGTTATCATTGAGTAGATAGTTGTCCAGCTTCCATGTATATTTGGACTTTTTGTTGTTTTTGGTAGATACTTGCATATGTAGCTCCTGACCTCTTTCCTAGGTTTTTCGTTCCATGGTTCCCTCCAATTTGTGTATTTATTTTTTCTACTTTAATTATTAGGACTTAGATTGCTTTCTTCAATTCCTTCACCTGTTTGAATGTGTTTTCCTGTATTTCTTTAAGAGACTCATGGGTTTCCTCTTTAAGGGCTTCTACTTATTTTTCTGTTTTCTCCTGTATTTCTTTTTCTTTTTAATTTTTTTCATACTTTATTTACATTTCAAATGTTTCCCCCTTTCCAGATCTCCCCTTTGGAACCTCCCTATTCCCTCTCACTCCCCCTGCCAATATGGAGGTATCCCCCCAACCACCCACCCATCCACTCTCATCTTCCCTCCTTGGCATTTTCCAATACTGGGGGATCTAACACACCCTAGGCCCAAGAGTCTCTCCTCCCCCCAATGGCTAACAAGAACCTCCTCTGCCACATATGTGGCTAGCTCCATGGGACCCTCCATGTGTATTCCTTGATTGGTGATCCAGTCTCCAGGAGCATCGAGTGGTCAGGCCAGTTGCCACTGTTGCCCCCTCCATGGGGCAGCAAACTCCCTCAACTACTTCAGTCATTTCTCCAACTCCTCCATCTGGGATCTCACACTCAGCCCTATGCTTGCTGTGAAGTGACTCTTCGGTATTTCGAACTTTTGGGCTAATAACCTCTTATCAGTGAGTATATACCATGTCCATTCTTTCTCCTGTATTTCTTTAAGGGAGTTATTTATGTCCTTCTTAAAGTCCCGTATCATCTTCATGGGATGACAATTTAGATTTGAATCTTTCTCTTTATGTGGGTTAGGGTATCTAGGACTGGCTAGGGTAGAAGAACATGGCTCTGATGATGCCAAGTAGCCTTGGTTTCTAATGCTTATGTTCTTGCACTTGCCTCTCTCTATCTAGTTAACTCTTCTGTCAGTTGGTCTTGCTGACTCTGACTCTAGCTTGTCCCTCCTGTGAGACTGTAAGCTTGTAATCTTAGGTTTTTCAGCATTTCTGGGAGACCAGGTCTCTCAGGGCAGGATTTGGGTATGGAGAGCTGTGGCACAGGATTAGCTTCAGGTGCAGATGGAAACCAGAAGGCTCTCCTGTATTTCTTTAAAGGAGTCATTTATGTCTTTCTTAAAGTCCTCTATCATCTTCATGAGATGGTATTTTAAATCTGAATTTTACTTTTCAGGTGTGTTGAAATATCCAGTGCTTGCTGTGCTTGTGAGAACTGAGTTCTGATGTTGCCAAGTAGCATTGGCTTAGCTGCTTATATTATTGTAATTGCCTCTTGACATCTAGTTATCTGTGGAGCTAATTGGTCTTGTTTCTGACTGGAGCCTGTCCTTCTGTGTGGTTCTGTGATTCTTGTTGGGTCAGAAATCCAGGCAGTCCAGCTGCCTCTGTGATCCTGAGATCCTGGGTGTGTCAGAGCTCCTGGGAGTCAAGCTGACTCTTGGTCTGGGTGGAATGTGTGGAGTTTCAGAGACCAGGATCTGCTCCAGGATCCAGGTGTAATCTGGAAGAAATTTGTGTCTCTGGGTGTGCAAGAGTTCCTGTGTCCCCTGAGTCTAAGGGGTTCCCAGTTATGCCAGGTATTGGGGTGTGGATTAGGGCCTCACCTAGTATCCTGCATGTGTCAGTGCTCCTGGTGGTCAAGCTGCCTCTGGGTGTGGGTAGGATGGGTGAAGAGCCAGATTCTAAGGTCTGTCCTGGGGCAAGTGCAGGTGCCTAATCCTTTCTTTGTAACTGCAACTTACTGCCTAAGAGTAAGAGAGAATGGCTGGGAAAACTGTGTGTATGTTTCAGAATTGCTTAATTCCCTTGTCTTTTGATCTTAAAGTGATTGATTTTGTGTATTGCAAGTTATGTGTATGCATCTCTGGGGGCACCTGTTTGTTTCTTGCATTTATTGTTTTGTTTTTTTTCTGCTTTCTTTATTTTATTCTACACACATACACACACACACACACACACACACACACACACACACACACACACTTGGCCTGTTTCTTTTATAATAAGAGAAAAGGTGGAGAGGTTCTGAGAGAAGAGGGAACAAAACTGTGAAAAATCGTGATCAGAAGATAGTGAATGATGGAAAGAAATATTTCTGTAGGGGGATTAAGGGACAACTCATCTATTAAGACCACTTTCTCTTCCTGCAGAGAGCCTCAATTTCATTCATATCACCAACTTGGTGGCTCATAATTATCTGCTACTCTAGTTCCAAGGAATCTGATGCTCTATCACCCCTGTAAACACCAGGCATTCAGTTGGTGCACAACTATAGACACAAGCAAACCGTTTGTACACCAAAAATATCTTAAAGATAAGATAAAATATATGCCTGGACATAATTTGGTAACTACATCTAGAAACTGAAAGTATCTTTGACTACATGCATAAGACTTATGTAAGATCAAGCCATGTGAAATCCCAGTGTGAAGTGATAAAAACAAGAGTGATCTATTCTCAGCTCAGGAAATCTTATAATTGATGGCTGCTGGGAAAGGTAGAGTAGGTTTTCTTTAGGAATGAGACCCCAGAGAAATTATTTGTTTTCCCACAAGCTGTACAGTTACAGAAAATCCTAAATGAACTCTGGGGTTGTAAAAATAAAAGAAGAAAACATAAGAAGGGAGGGAAGAGTGGCCATGGGTTAGGAGAGCAGCTGAAGGGGAAGAAACGTGTGGATTTTACTAAAACAAAAAGTATGCATATATGAAATTTGAAGTCAATAAAAATATAAGGCATTTTGATGAACTCTTCCTAGAAATTATTAGAAAGTATAATCTGTTGTTAAAGCTCTTTGAAATAGTAAATTTGCCCTATCATTTTCTCTATCTCATTAAGTTAGTTTGGCTAATTAACAGAATTTCAAATATAATACTATGAAATGTAATGAACTTTTTATTCACTAAAATGCATTGAATGAGCTCAGAAGATGCCTCTGTTGGTAGGTAAATGCTTTCTGTATGAGCATAAAAATGTGGATTTGGATCTAAAAAAATACTATGAAAACTGAGTAAGGTGACATATCTTTTGCACAATTAATGGTAGAGAGGAAGGTAATTGATTCCTGAAGCATGGTGGCCAGCCAGGCTTGTCGAATATCAAATATCTGTATTTCTAGTCCAGTGTGATATCCCAAATCAAAACAAAAAGTTATTAGACATAGAGTTAACTACTTCTAACACTGACTCCTGTGCTGGAAAGTATTTTTATATACACACACACACATACACACACACACACACACACACACACGAACTCATAAGCATACATATCACACATGAAAACAAAACTTTAAATAATT
>JADRCH010006878.1:0-91447 GCA_019843965.1 Rhynchomys soricoides
AGTTCTCGCAAGGTTTCATCAAATTTAAGGGTCCAATTCTGTAACATATACTGTGCATCATGCATCACCAGCATCGGCAGTGGGAAGGTGGACATAATTCCCCAACGCAGTTCTTCTCGAGCCATCGGGGTGTTCTCCATCATCAGCAGGATCAGGCAGGGCAGTCGGACCCTTTGGTTCTGCTGGGCATTCCACCTCATTTCTTTGTTCTATCACCCTCCTGGTGAGCCTTTCAGGGATCCAAAAGGGGTTCTCTTCTCTCTGTGGAAAAACACATACAGCTCCCCTGGATCTTATAAGAATAGGATCCGGTCCTTTCCATTCATTAGATAACACATCTTTCCATTTTACCATTTATCTTAGTCTATCTGGCTCTGAGCAGTGACGCTCAGCTGCTGTTTGTCCCTGTTCATTTAGGTTTAGAAAATTTAAAGTAAATAGTGCCATAGAAATCATAGTCCTTGGCACTGAAGGGAGGTCCTTCATCATTCCCCATTTTTGTTTTATTAAGTAAGAATTCAAGGTGCGATGGGCACTTTCCACAATGCCTTGCCCTTGAGGGTTATAGGGCAGGCCAGTCAAGTGGGTTACATCCATCTGATGGCAGAACTGCTTGAATTTTTGAGAAGTGTAGGCCGGCCCATTGTCTGTTTTAAGGACCCTGGGTTTGCCCCAGGCACTCCAGGCCTCAAGACAGTGCTGAATTACATGGGAAGTCTTCTCTCCCAATAGGGGAGTGGCGTGCAAACCACCAGAGCAAGTATCAATGGAAACAAGTAAATACTGGAGTTTCCCAAAAAGGTGACATGGGTAACATCCATTTGCCAGACCTGTAACGGTCTGATGCCTCTTGGGTTGATCCCCACATGAGGTATAGGTAAAAATTGACAACAATTGTGACATTGGGTAACTATTTCTCTAGCCTCCTTTTTAGTCAGGGAAAATTGATGGCGTAGGGTCTCAGCCGTCACATGAAACCTCTCGTGGAAGGTCTTGGCGGTTTCCAAATTGGAAGACATGGCAACTGCAATCATTTTTGTAGCTTTGTCAGACAGGTCATTCCCCTGTGCCATAGGGCCAGGGAGACCTGAGTGTGCCCGTATATGAGTTATATAAAACGGGTGCCGCCTGGCTAACAAGCAAGTTTGGATTTTATGAAAGATGGAAGCCACTTTACTGGATGGCTTAATAATTCCAGCAAGCTCAAGGTAATTAACTGCATTGACTACATAACTAGAATCAGAAACAATATTTACAGGATCAGAAAAGTTCTGTAATACGTCCAGAACCACCAAACATTCAACAACCTGGGGGGAGGTTTCATTATACTCTTTTGAGACAACCTGAGTGACAATCACATAGGCTCCAATCCCCGTCTTGGAGCCATCAGTATAAACTACCAAGCCATTTGATAAAGGCACAGGGGATGTCACACGAGGGAAAACCACAGCTTGGGATAAGGCAAACTGCAAAATAGGGTGCCGGGGATAATGATTGTCTATCTGTCCCGGAAATGAGGTTATCAATATGGCCCATTCATTGGAGGCAGCTGTCAGGGTCTGGACCTGAGGCAAAGTGTACGGGACTATTAGCACTTCTGGATGTCTCCCAAAGTGAGTGAGGGAGGCCATAAGTCCCCGCAAGGCAAGTCATGCCACGGCATCGGGATACCAGTCAATGATTTTTCCTGGTGAAACATTAGGGTGGATCCCTAAGAGTGGGCCATTTTGCCACAGCACGGCAGTAGGCAATCCCTTTGTCTTAAAAAGGCACAAGGAAAAAGGCAGTGTATCATCAAGGCGTGTCAGTTGGGCTTCCTGTATGTCCTGCTCTACTAGCTGCAAGGCCTGTTTTGCTGGAGAATTGAGGGACCTTGGAGAGGTCAGGTGGCTGTCAACCTCAAGTATGTCAAACAGTGGCTTCAGGACTGTGGAGGGAATCTTTAAAAAAGGCCTGAGCCAGTTAATATCTCCTAATAATTTTTGAAAGTCATTAAGGGTCCTTAAGTGGTCCCTTCTTATCTCTACCTTTTGTGGGACAATCTTATAAGGGAGGATAATTGACCCCAAAAAATGTCCCGTATCAGAAATCTGAACTTTGTCAGCGGCTATCTGTAGACCCCAGCATGACTAGAGAGACTAATAAAGGATAGGCCCTTTGCAAAACTGTCAAATATTTATGGCACAGAAGGACGTCATCCATATAGTGAATCAAAATCAGGGAAGGAAATTGTCGCCTCAAAGGTCTCAAAGCTTCTTGAACATATAACTGACAGATGGTGGGGCTATTTGCCATGCCCTGAGGCAAAACCTTCCATTGAAACCTCTTATCAGGCTCCACATGATTAACCGAAGGGAGCATAAACGGGGTTTATCTAAGGGATATAAGGGAATAGAAAAAAAGCAATCTTTAATATCTATAATAACTAGGCTCCAACCTTTGGGTAAGGCGGAAAGGACTGGAAGACCCCTCTGTACTGGGCCAAAGGAATCCATCTGCTCATTGATGGCTCTTAGGTCATGGAGCAGCCTCCATTTGCCTGACCTTTTCTTGATTACAAATATCGGGGTATTCCAGGGGGAAGTAGAAGGCTCTAGATGTCCCAACCTTAACTGCTCCTGTACTATTTGAGTAGCAGCCTCCAGTTTTTTGGAGGAAAAAGGCCATTGAGGAACCCAAACCGGGTCCTCCGTTTTCCACGGGATGGGTCGTGCTGCCTCAATGGTGCCTAGGAAAAACCCAGGCCCTGTCTGTCAGGGTTACTAGTGGATTGAATGGGTTCAGTTCTACCATGGCCCATAGGCCCTAAACCCCTTCCTTCTACATATCCCATTTTGCCCATAATATGTCTAGCCTGAGGGGAATAAATATGTTCATTAGATAACACAACCCTCATGTCTTGCATGACATCTCACCCCCAAAGGTTAAGTGGAAATGGGAGCACATAAGGGGTAAAATATCTCTTTTGTCCCTCGGCCGTTTTCCAAGACAAAGCAACAGAGCTAATAGCAGGGCTGGCCTGATAGCCAAGGCCCTGCAAGAAGTGTGATGACTCAGTTACAAGCCACAACTTTGGCCACCAATGGGAAGAAATAATGCTTTTATCCCCGCCTGTGTCCATGATGCCTTCAAACAATTTTCCTTCAACCCATAATTTTAGTTTAGGCCTCTCATTTAGTGAGAGAACCAAGTAGGCGGAGTCCGTGCCAGAGGAGCCCATTTTCGCCTGCCCGGGTCTTGAAGGCCCAGCAATGTCCGGGAGGAGCAGTAGCTGAGCTATCCGATCTCCCTTTGTGATGGAAAAAACCCCTCCGGGGCAAGAACACAGGCCTTGGATCTCAAGGGCATGTTGACAATCTACTATACCCGGATGAACATGTAGGCCCTTTAAGGTCATGGATCCTCTGCCAATTATAAGACCCTCAGTTCCAGGGGATAAGGATTCAATTGGTATCACAGGAACCAGTTGGACACCCATCTGAGGCATCAATATGAAGTCGGAGGCGGCACACAGGTCCACCCGGGCTCGTCTCTCCTCTCTCGGTCCCTGTCTGTCCTGTTCCCATATTTCTGGGGGCCCTGGGAATGAGGGCCCAGCACCTCGTTTTTTGACATCCTCTGTGGTTGTTCTTCTAATGGAGGGAGGAGTTGCCCCTTGATATCTCTGACAGAGCGACATTGACTAGCCTTATGGTAACCTTTATTGCAGCGGGGACAAAGGACACCATATGGTCGAGACGGGGCTCCGGCCTCATTGGTAGGAGCCTTGCCATCTTTTTTTAGGTGACCTAGTCGGCCGCACCGGAAGCAAGCCCTTTTGTCTGTCCCCTTATTGGAGTATTTTTGAGACTGGATGATAGCAGCCGCCAGCCCCGCATTAGTAAGGGGCCCCCCAAGCTCCCTACAAGTTCGAAGCCAATCCTGTAGCCCCTTACTTTTCCTTGGCACTATGGTGGCGCAGCACTCCTGTGTGGCTTGCTCAAAAATGAGCTGTTCAAAAAGGGGTGCCGCTTGGTCGGGTCGCCGAAGATGCGCCCCGCAGTCTCAGTCATTCTGGCCACAAAGTCTGAAAAGGGTTCTTGGGGACCTTGAATGATCTTAGTAAGTTGTCCAGAGGCTTCCCCTTTTTGGGGGAGTGCCTTCCAGGCCTTGATGGCCGTATTAGAAACTTGCACATATGCACCCCATGGAAAAGCGGTCTGATCCGCCGCAAAAGGACCTTGGCCAGTTAACATATCAAAGGTCCAATCTCTCTCTCCAGGGGTCTGTGCCGTAGCATTGGCTCTGGCTTGAGCTTGTGCAGCTTCATGCCATAAAGCCTTCCACTCCATATATTGGCCCATTGTAGGGAGCACAGCCTTGGCCAGCATCTGCCAATCGGCGGGAGTCATGGACGCCCCGGCAAATCTCTCTAACATTACTATAGTAAAATTAGCATTTACCCCATACTTTCGGACCGCTTCAGCCAGGTCTTTAATTTGGCTGTACTCTACAGGGGCATGAACTCGTCCTCCACCATCTACCTCGAAAACTGGAAAAGCGGCTTGTACCTTTCTCCTAACCTTGTCAGAGAGAAAAGAAAAGGAGTTGGGGCACGTCTCATAAGGGGGAGGTGCGGAAGGCATGGTCCGCGTAGGGGCCAAAGAAGACGGCCGCTTCATCTGCCCATTGCGCGGCGGCCAATCTTCCTCATAAAGTGCCGCTTACTCTTCTAGCTCTGACTCCTCACTAGAGCTAAGGGGGTCAAGTGTCTGAAGTTTACAATTGAAGAGCCTCAAGGTCTTGAACTGGGTAGAGGCTCTCCCCCTTTCTTTTTACTTTTTTCTTGGGTATGAGAATCGTTTTTCTGCCCACAGCCTTGTAGGGGGGACAGTTTTTTCCCATTTTGTCTTTAATCTCTCCCTCGTCCTTAAACTTACCAGGAGGTACTTTTTCCTTGCTGAGATTTTGGGTACCCATCCTCTCACTCCGTTCGGATTCTGACATGGTGTCCTGGACCCTTTCAGGGGTGATTTGCCCCTCCCTTACAGCATCTACACGGGCCTCATCTTGTTCGCAGCAATACAAAGACAGTAAAACCAAAATGAGGGCACTTAACACAATTAGCAAGGCTTCAACAGCGTTAGACCAAAAAGGGGGCAATCCCAAGTCAAGACCCAGGGTCAACATGCCTTTCCGAACCTACCTCCCTGCAGTTCTGAAACCTCCCTGTTTCCATGGGGTCTCCAAAGGTGCTTGACGATGACAAAGTTCCCGGGTTTCGGCACCAGATGTCCTGCGCTACCGTCTCGCTAGCAAGAACGACGCTGCACACAAAGGATCCTTCTGCAGTAAAGCTTTAATGCATCTTGAGAGGGAGAGCATAAGCTTGCCAAGAATGGAGACCCTGAACAACAGAACGCCCGTCCCTTATATAGGTCACAGCGCTTGCCTGGGATGCGGAGCTTCCCCATTGGCTCCCGCATATCAGGCCAGAAGCAGCCACGAGAGAGGCTGAGACTCTGAGGTGGAAAATTACCAGGTACATTCACACTAGCCTGTATACAACTTGTCCTCGGCCGGATGTAGGTGCCATCTTGTAATGGCGAATGTGGGTGTGACTAGGGCGGCTCCCCACAAAAAAGCAGTCACATTGTTCAGCAAAATTCCAAAAGCAAACAAACAATCAAAAAACAAAAAATCAAAGAAATGGTCTCTATACCATACTCTGAAATTCTTTTCAAGTGAAACCTCTTGGACTAGGTCTGTTGATTTTACATCATACTCAGCAACAATACTCAGTCTTCCATATTCCTACTAGGATAGCCCATTTTGCCCAACTTAAAGCATTCCACTGCTTTTCGAAGTCTGGCAACCCATATTCCCCCAAACAAATGCATAATCAAGCCTGCCCCACTTCTAATACTGGCTTCTGCCTTAGGGGTTTATTTCTGTGAAAAGATACCTTGAACAAGGCAACTCTTATAAGAATAACATTTAACTGGGTGCTAGTTTGCATGTTCAGAGGTTCAGCCCATTGTCATCAAGGCAGGAAAATGGCAGGATCCATGTCAGCATAGTGCAGTAGCAGAGAGTTCTACATCTTCATCTTAAGAATGCTAGAAGAATATTCCCTTCCAGTCAGCCAGGGATAGAATATAAAAGCCCCCCCAAACAATGATACACATACTCCCTTCTAATAGTGCCACTACCTGGGCAAGCATCATACAAACCATCAGCAGATTCTTTCCCCGATTGCATTTTGAAATCTTGAGTATGCAACACAATGGAATGTTTCTTCTCCAATCATATATATTTGGAATTCTAAAAGTCTCTTGACATTTGTATTTAGTTGTCTGGGCTTGGCCAGAAATCATGGGACCCTTCCAATACTAGTGAGTTGATTAACACAATCTCCTTATGTTACAGGCTTTGTTCGTAAATTTTTCTTATGGGGAACCCAATTAGATTGCACCAATGCTCTGAATTTTTAAAAATATATCTACTGTGATCCTACCTTGAAGTAAGGAGTTAAGTGTTATGCCATTCTTTGGAAGAAGAGGAAAGACTCAAGGAAAAAGAGATCACGTATTATAGGGACCAATATCCAGTTAGGCAACAACAAATATCTCAAACTAACCTTTGCAGAGGAGAAATGTATAGAAATGAGTACATTGAAACCCAATTCTTCATCATATTCTAGAACAGTCATTCCTTCATGTTTTGAGGCAGGCTTGACATTTTCCTGAAAAGTTAGATGGTGGTGCCTAATCTTTTATCCTGCTCAAACTTAGGGTCATCTGAACAATTGTGGGCCTGTAAAATGGGATATTTCCTTTTTGTCCTAATTACCTTGAAGGCTATGTAGAAGAATTTGGGCATATTTTATTTTTTTTTTACTATTTACCAGAAAACCCTAATCAGAATTGACTACATTGTCTTTTTGTTCAAAGTTATATGCCTAGGCACCTAGTGTCAGACAGGAAAGGTTTTAGATGATTTGAGTTAGATGAGTAGACTGTAGGTCCTAAGAGACAGAGAAATGCTATGACATCTACTTGATCGGAGGAATTAGATCTAAAGATCTCTTGAAAAAAATAATGAAATTCATAGATTGCCTCCTTTTGTTTGTATCTCACTTCATCTGAAGATCTTGTGTTGATCCACTTTGAAAGGGAAATGAAAAACTGTACTTGGACAAATGGGAGAATGTAGGTACCTACTTTGGCACAAGTTTTGAGGTACATGTGTGGATGAAGCCCACTGTACTGGCTAGTTTTTCGTGTCAATTACACAGGCTGTAGTTATCACAGAGAAAAAAGCTCCTGTTGAGAAAATGCCTTCATGAGATCTAGCTGTAAGGCATTTTCTCAATTAGTGATCAAGGGTAGAGGGTCCCTTGTGTGTGGTACCATCTGTGGGCTGGTAGTCTTGGGTTCTATAAGGAAGCCAGCTGAGCAAGCCAGAAGAGGCAAACAAAGAAGGCTGAATGTTACAATCCTCCATGGCCTCTGCATCAGCTTCTGCTTCCTTACCAGCTGGAGTCCCAATCCTGACTTCATTGGGTGATGAACAGAAGCATGGAAGTGTAAGATCAATAACCCTTTCCATCACAACTTACATCTTGGTTATTATATTTTTGCATGAATAGAAACCCTGACTAAGACAGATTATTACTACCATTTTGGGGTATTCCTGTGAAATTCTGACCATGGTTTGGGAAGGACTGTAGACGGACTTTGGAACTTTGGGCTAGAAGATCCATTCAGTGTTAAGAGCTTTGTGAGATGTTGTGTTGGAACTTGGAAGATAATGTTGAGAACAGTGGAAAAGATGGAGGCCTGGCTTGTGAAATTTAAGAGAGAAGATTAAAGACTCTTATCAGTGCCATTTCTAGTTTGATTTAAGATTCTGTGGTTTTGATTAGCTGGGGCTGAATAAATCAGCTGTGATTAACAAGATATCAGAACTACTAAAGCAAAAGCATTGCATTGTTGGAACTATTGATGCTGGTTAGCTGTAGCTAAGATATTAGCTGTGATTAAGAAGACATCAGCATCATTGTGGTGAAATCTTCTGTGAAGTGTTTTCTGAGAACACAGAGACTGTTTACCAGAAGTAGCAATGGTTGTACCTTCTGCTGGGGCTGGACTTGGTAATGTGTAAGAGACACCTAGGTGGTACAGATTTTGAAGGCACAAAGGAGTCGTTAAGAGCAGATGAGGCCTGGGCACTGTGAGAGATGATGGAAGACCATTTTTGAAGGTGCAGCTTCAGTTGCAATTGAAGGCCCAGTACTAAAGTGGTCATGAAAAGAAGATGAGCCTTGGCACCATGAAGAGAGCATATAAGAGCCTGCTGGTAAACCTAGTTGCATAAGAAGAAAACAGTTTTATGGAGTTGCCAGTGAAATAAGGTCCCAGAGGTTCATTTAATAAAATGTGGCTGAACCAAGGAAAGCAACATATTAATTCTGCATCTGCCCAGAATAGACTGACCCATAATCATATGTGAAATAGGAGGGAAATGGGGCAGACTCAACAGCAGGCTGCAGACTGGGATAAAATGGGACATTATAATCTATTTGGAACGTAGAAGGAGAAAAATCTCGTATGAAGTCCTCTATGAAAGGAAACTGTAACAAGTTCCTGAGAAGACAGAAACCATACCAACTCCAAGAAGGAATGTGCAGTGTAACTGTGGCTTCATTGAATGAATTGAGCAGTGTTCCTTCTGTTTCTATTTTGTGGAATAGTTTGAAGAGTATTGATACTGGCTCTTCTTTGAATGCTGCACTACTGAATGTTCCCGTCTGTTCCTGGGGTTGATTTCTTTTTTTTTTTTTTTATTTTTTATTTTTGTCGGGAGACTTTTAATGACAGCTTTATTTAGGGGTTATGGGACTTAGTTTAGATGGCTTATCTGATCCTGATTTAAATCTGCTATTTGGTATCTGTCTAGAAAATTGTCCAGTTTATCCAGATTTTCCAATTCTGTTGAATATAGACTTTTGTAGTAGGATCTGATTTTTTAAAAAAATTTCCTCAGTTTCTGTTGCTATATCTCCCTTTTTATTTCTGAAATTTTTAATTTGGATATTGTTTCTGTGCCTTCTGATTAGTATCGCTATTTATCTATTTTGATGATTTTATCAACTATCCAGTTCCTGGTTTTATTGAGTCTTTGTATATTTTTTTGTTTGTTTGTTTGTTTTGTTTTGTTTTATTTTGTTCCTACTTGGTGGATTTCAGCCCTGAGTTTGGTTGTTTCCTGCTATACACTTCTCTTGGTTGGATTAGCTACTTTTTGCTCTAGAGCTTTCAGGTATGCTGTTAAACTGCTGGATATGATCTCTTCAATTTCTTTATGAAAGTACTCAGAGCTTTGAATTTTCCTCTTAGTGTTGCTTTCATTATGTCCCATATGTTTGTTTATATTGTGCCTTTGTTTTCATTAAGTGCCAAAAACTATGTACTTTCTATATGTACTTCCTTGACAAAGTCAACATTGAGCAGAGCATTGTTCATTTTCTAAGAGTATGTAGATTTTGTTGTTTTTGTTGGTATTGAGGAGATGCCTTACTTCATGGTGATCTAATAGGTTTCTAGAGATCATTTCAATCTTCTTGTATCTGTTGAGGTCTCTTTTGTGTCTGATCATATGGTCAGTCTTGGTCCATTTGGTCCATATCTTCAGTTAGTTTAACTGTATCTTTGTTTAGTTTTTGTTTCCATATTCTATGCATTAATGAGCATAGATTGTTGAAGTCATCCACTATTTTTCTTTCTTTTTTTTTTTTGAGAAGTACACTGTGAGCTTTGAGCTTTAGTAATTTTCTTTGATGAGTCTGAGTGCCTGGCATTTGAAGCATAGATATTTCATAATTGAGTGTTTATTATAGTAGATTTTCCTTTGATAAGTATGAAGTTACCTTCCTTTTGTTTTTTCATATATTTGGTTGAAAGTCAATTTTATTCAATATTAGAATAACTAGTCCAGCTTGTTTCTTGGAACCCTTTGCTTGGAAATATTTTTCCAGCCTTTTACTCTGAAGTACTGTTTGTTTTTATCACTGACTTCTTTTTCCTCTATGCAGCAAAATGCTGGCTCCTGTTAGAACATCTAGTCTGTTAGTCTTGTTATTGGAGAATTGTTTCCATTGATGTTAAGAGATAAGGACCAGTAATTGCTGCTTCCTGTTATTTGTTTATAGATGTGGAATTATATTTATGTAACTGTATTCTTTTGGCTTTGTTGAAAGATTACTTCTCTGGTTTTTCTACGGTGTAGTTTTTACCTATCTGTTGGTGTTTTCCATCTATTATCCTTTGTAGGGCTGAAATTTTGGAAAGATATTGTATATTTGTTTTTGTCAAAGACTATCTTGTTTTCTCCATCTATGGTTGTTGAGTGTTTTGTTGAGTATAGCAGCCTCGGCTGACATTTGTGTACTCTTACTATCTGCATGACATCTGCCTAGGATTTTCTAGCTTTCATAGTAACTCGTGAGAAGTCTGTTGTAATTCTGATATCTCTATCTTTATATGTTACTTGACCATTTTCCCTCACTGGTTTTAATATTCTTTCTTTGTTTTGAGCATTTGGTGTTTTGATTTTTACGTGAGGAGAAGAATTTCCTTTATGGTCAAATCTATTTTGGGTTCTGTAGGCATCTTGTGTGTTTATGGTCACCACATTATGTTATAGAAATGTTCTTGTTTATTTTCCTTGAGGATATTTACTGGATCTTTGATTTGGGTCCTTTGCTTTCATCTATACCTGTTATTTTTGGTTGGACTTCTCATTTTGTCTTGGATTTCTTGCATGAATTGGGCTAGGAGCTTTTTGTACTTTCATTTTCTTTGACTGTTTTGATAATGTGTTCTACATTATCTTTGGAACCTGAGATTTTCTCTTTTATCTCTTATATTATGTTGGTGATGCTTGCATCTACAACTCCTGATCTGTTTCCTAGGTTTTGTATTTCCAGGGTTTTCTTCATTTGTGATGTCTTCATTGATTCTATTTCCATTTTTAGATCCTGGGTGGTTTTGTTCAATTCCATCAACTGTTTGGTGGTGTGTTCCTGTAATTCTTTAAGTGATTTATATGTTTACTCTTTCAGGGATTCTACCTGTTTATCTGTGTTTTCCAGTATTTCTTCAAGGGTGTTATTTATGTCCTTTTTAAAGTCCTCTATTATCATTAGGAGATGTGATTTTAAATCATAATCTTGCTTTTCTGGAGTATTTGGGTTTTCAGGGCTTCTGTTGTGGGAGAAATGGGTTCTGATCATGCCAAGTACCCTTTGCTTCTGTTGCTTAGGATTTTGTGCATGCCCCTTGCTATCTGTTTATCTATGGTGTTAACTGGTCTTGCTATGTCTAACTGGAACTTGTCACTACTGTTAGCCAGTGAGTCTGTGATCTTAGAAGTATCATCTCTCCTCAGATACCAGCTCTCTCCAGATGGGATATGGTTAATGAGAGCAGTGCCATAGGATTGACTCTAGGGTTCAGATAGAAACAAGAACACCTGATATCTGGTTGCTCCACGGTTCCTGTGCCCAGTGGGCTCCAGGTGGGACAATCTTGGGCTAGCTAATGGAGCAATAGTGCCAGTCTTTGAATTTATGAATTTATGTGGGAAAGCACTCCAGGGATACCAGCGCTCTCTGAATGGGACTGGGGTACAGAAAGCTGTGACAACAGGTCAACTCCAGGGTGCTGATAACAACTAGAAGCTAGTATAAAAGTTTTAAGCAGATATAGGAGAATTGTGGCAATGAGGATGAGCAGATATGGCAAAAAGCAAATGATAATTCAAGAATGTTTATATACACTATCTTTGAGTGTAATGAGGAATAAAGAACTTTACCAGATAAGAAATTCTGTGATCTTATTTAATCACTGAACACTTCATGTTGCTATATTAGCCCTGTGAGAAAATTAACTCAGAAGTACAATATTGGCATTATCTTCATATTGGAAAACCATAGTTTGATTTGAGGACTATTCTACAGGAAATTTTTCATGCCAGATAGAAGCCCGGGGCTTGGAAAACATTAAATCCTAGTTTTCACTCTTTGACTGTAGTTTTGAACATTTTACCCTAATTGTTCAATTTTCATATTTTAATGTTATTTCATTATTCCCTTACATAACAATTCTATCTTCATGGAGAAAATCAGATGTTTTTATTCTGTGTGTGGTAGCAACTCAGCCTTTATTTTTCATAGAAAGTTATCAAAATCATTTAATCTCAACTCAAATTTTACATGTAAAAATGTAACATCACCCAATATGCTACCTGACTCAGGCAGTCAGCAACTTTGTTTGAATCAAAATTTGCAGATGGCACAGTTAAATTTCCCAATGTATAAATCATTTGGAATCTGAAGCATCAGAATTTGATTTTCATTCCTAGAACCTAAGTGTGGTGGATAGTAAGAACCAAAACATCACCTTTACCCTTGAACTATAAACAAACTCCTTGATATATGTACATAAATAGACTACATTCACATACCTATTTCAACATATTCTACACACATACACATACATACATGAAAAGTAGCCCCATATGAATCATTTGTATTTAATAAAAACTAGATTAGAAAATATTTGAATTTCACTAAAAGTGTTTATTCCAGTAGAAGAAATTTATTCAGTGAATCACAGACAGTGACAATGAGAGCAAGGGATAAAATATTAGAGAAAGGACAGGATAGCTCAGTCAGTAGAGCATTTTAATCTTAGGGTGGTAGGTTTGCAGACCTTTTGATAGGCAGTGGTGTTACATGCCTTTAATCCCAGCACTCAGGAGGAAGAGAAAGGTGGATTTCTGAATTCGAGGACAGCCTGGTTTACAGAGTGAGTTCCAGGACAGCCCACGCTATAAAGAGAAACTCTGTCTCAAAAAAACAAAAAACAAAACAAAACAAAACAAAAAAACAAAAGAAAGAAAGAAAAAAAATGAGGGAAATCACTGAGTTGAGGAACTAACCTGGAGAGAAAAGGTAAATGGATGTTAAGAAAAGAAAAGTAGTGGTCAATTTTACATTTTGAATTTGATGTCATGGACAGATATGTAGAAAGTAGAACAGATTGTGTAGCCAGTGAAATTTGGAACATAAATAAAATTATATTAAGTTAAAATAAAATCATTTTAGAGCACACAAGAATTTATGATTGAGTGAAAAAGTACAGAATGATGGAATTCTCAATCAGAAATCATATAAGAATTCCAAATTTTTGAGCAAGTGGATTTTATATTTGCATAATACTTGGGTGTTAATAAGGTGTTAATAGGGTGTAAGATTTTATTTTCCACATAAACCAAAATATGCAATCTAAGGCATATACATGGAATTTTGATAAATTCAAATATCCCTTTATTATGTATTATTATCTCAAATCAGGGTAACAGTTTCAAGATTAAATCTGATCTTTCACTCATATTTAATGATGGACTCTGTCACTATATTTACGATTTTCTTAAAAGTTAAATGATTACTTACACTAAAGTAAATTTTATTTTTATGTTGTACACATTCCTAAAAAATAAATAAACCTATGCAATCTGTCATATAATACCAAACATAGGTTTTACCAGTTTAAATGTTGTTTCTTTTTTGGATAGTATTATACAAATGAACACATATTGGAAGGTGAATTAAATGGCTACAAAATATTTCTTGAAAATAAAGACTTGAAGAATATAAAGAGGGAGGACAGACAAGGGCTTAGGTCAAATTAAGTGTATTTCAAGAAGCTACATAGATTACAATCTATTTCAATACATTAAAATTCATGTATCAACATATTATTACAGTCATTTGGATGAGGAATATTTCTCACATGGTCATGTACACTAGAGCCTTATCAGCTGTAGGTATTGGGGAGGATAGAAAATCCTTATGAAAGGGTAGGAGCATCCTAGAGAAAACTACATCCCTGAGGTTGGGATTTGACCATTTCTAGTAGCATCCCTCTTCAGTTCATTCATTGTACTCATTCCTGTACATTACATGCCATTTCACATTACAGCTTATTGCCAAGCCTAGGCTCTTATAGCTCCAAAGACAATCCTTCTATAACATTATCCACAGTCAACTTTCTACATCAAGCATTTGTAATTACTGAATTTCAGCAGGCGATGGAAAAGTAATCAGTAAAGAAGTGAATATGAAGCATATGTGGTGTCAAAGATCCACAAGATATGATTACAGCTAAAGGCTCAAATGTGATTAGTAACAGTGTGTGAGGCAAGAGGGCAAGGCACCCAACTATACAAATAGAAACAAAAATCAAAAAGCTTTATAAAAATGTTATAAAATATCCTTGTGAAAACCCAGTAATTTGTAAGAAATAGTAAAATATAATAAAATTGGTTCCAGCATATTGCAACACATAAGAGATCACTCAGCTTTCATAAGATATGGATCATAAAATGCAAAACTCAGGAACAAGCATGAATTAATTCATGATGAGTGTTTGTTCCAAGAATTCCTAATAACTATTAGAAAATATATGAATTTCTTATCTACTAGTTGTTCATTGTAGCTTGCTGATAAGTTTCCATTTCTGAATAAACTAGAAACTTTGAAGACAGGCATAGAGAAATGAATCCTGATATGAGGGGGAACTTATACACTGCCTAGCTATCTTTCATAATTCTGGAAGATTCTATATATACAGCTGCAGAAGAATAGATATCAAAGTCCTTTGTAGATATCACAGGCCACAACACTGTTCTTTCAAAAGTATGACCCTCTGGTGTATTAGTGAGCAAATCAGTACTTTACAAATGTGAAGAAATGAAACTAAAAGTGTTAGATCAAACCATGCCTCCATGGGACCAAATGCAGAAGAATACATTCAAAGCTTATTTCTGTGTCAGTATATATTATTAATCTCTATATCAACAGATCTCTACATACACTATGTACACATTCATAGTGATACATTTTTAAGAAAAAGTACAAAATATGTAGGTTATAATGAAAGTTATCAAATAGACCTATATGATTAGGACCAACAAACAAAATCAAAATCAGAACACAAATTTTCCTGTTCCTTTCAGAAGAATGAACTTCTTCAGTGCCATCAAAGCCAATGACAGCAATTAACAATAAAATTTTCATTGCCCTACTTCTTGGTTTCCACCTTCTTGAGAAATTTTCAGTGTTTCAGTTGTTGAATAGAATGTAAACTAGAATGTGTTAGTTGTATTACCTTATTGGAGGAAATATAATGTCAAGTGTGGTTCAGCCTGGAATAACTGTTGATTTTTTTGTAAATTAGTGCAGGTCTGAGATTGCATTAGTTATTTTTGGCTAATGACATTTTTATCCAAAGAAGTTTATCATGGGGTGGTGTGTTGGTAAGAACATGAAGAAAATTATTATATAACTTTGAAGGGCAGAAATAAGACAGTACTCTTATGTTTTCTGCTGTGTAATGTACAACAGGGTGTAATGAGAAGGATGCATGGTACCTGAGCATAGGTAACGAGCTACAGGGCAGAAGGTAGATTAGAAATAAATGAGTTAATTTAATTTAGGATCCAGTTAGAAACCAGACTAGATATATGACCTTAATTTTTACAAATACATTTAGAGTGTTATTTGAGGGATCATGGGGTCGAGAGGAAGAATCAAGCTTAGTTTTCATAATTGGTGGCCAACATATGGTAATTTGAACTCAAATTCCTAACCTGAGAATGTCTGGGTAATAAGCAAGAGAAGAGTAAAGCTCGCCAGACAAGAGAGCTAGTCTAGAAAGAAAGAAAGAAAGAAAGAAAGAAAGAACAAAGAAAGAAAGAAAGAAACAAAGAAAGAAGAAAGAAACAAAGAAAGAAGAAAGAAACAAAGAAAAAAGAAAAACAGAAAGAAAGAAAGGGAGAGAATAAAGAAAAAAAGAACAAAATCAGACTAAAGCTAAACCTGTCAGGAACATCATATTTTCTAGCCAAGAATCAGGAATCTGCAGAGATGTTATTAAAAGTGGCTTTTAAAAGAAGTCCCTATTGCTTTTGTATACAGAACATCGAAATTGAGATTCTTTTCCAGGGCAGAAGTCACTTGCTGTGAAGGACAAGGAACCAGGCTCTGTAATACACACTAACTGAATACAGCCACTGACAATGCAACAAGGACCTAGAAAACCCATGGATAATGTGTGGAAAAAACAGATGCAGGAAATGCCATTACAGGTTCCCCCAAGCTTGTCATAGCCTGTCAGAACAGTCCTGTTTTATGGGAAAAAAAGCTCAGAGCACATGGCATACAAAAAAATGCATCCCCAGTTTGCCTGCAATGGACAGAATTAGGAAGAAAGCCAGAACATCTCTCTCTGTAAACAAATGCAAAGGCACAGCTACTGACTTTAAGCACAGTAACCACAGGAGACAAAGACAGACTGATGTCTGTGAATTCTACTCCAGCCTGATCCACAAAATAAAATCAGGCAGGATTCTCTTCTGATAGATATGGTTTCCTGCAAGTGACTTTCTAAGATTCAAAATAACACCTTGTCCTTAAACTTACTACATAGAATTTTGCTTAATCATAAGTAGAAATATCGTTATAGTAATTTAAAAATTAAATACACGTCAATCTCAAATTTATATAAAGAGAAAGACTATAGGTATATGTAGTCACATAAGACATGTAGTAATTTGAATTTGAAAGAATTGTTAGTGCATCCACATAAATATTAACCTCCAGAGAAGTTAGAAAGAGATTAAAAATTATATAAATATGAATGGTACATATATATATATATATATATATATATATATATATATATACTAAATAAATGAACTCATGATTTTGATCCAAGTACTTAGAAGACAAAGACAAAGACAGATAGGTTCTGTCTGTATTTGAGGCCAGCCTGATGTAGAAAGCAAATCCACATCTCAATAAAAATCCTTCCTCAGTAAATAATAATAAATATATTATGGTAGAGGAGTATATTTGAACTCCATTCAGTTTTGTTTTGAAATAATTGCACAGATATACAGTCTTTTGTTCAATGGTAATGGTTATGTTGTCCATGCATGTTGAGAGATGTCAACATGGAGAAGACCTAGCTAGAAAGGGTGTGCTAGACTGTTTTAGTCTATATTTATGATGAGTCCATACTGGTAAACAAATTATATGTTACATTGCAAAAGTAGCTATTTTTGTTGTTTGTATCAATAGGAAAGTAGAAAGCATATGTATTCCTCCCACAGCAGTAAGAATCAGGATTTATTGAGGGAGACCACTTGAGGATCTTGACTATAGACAAGAAGAATTAAATCAAGACCAGACAGGACATTTAACATGATTTGCTGATCCCTCTGCAAGTGAGCAGCACTAAGTCTATAGCCAGAATTTCAGGTGTGCATAGTCAATTGATCTTGTTTGCTAGAAAGCTCAAAACATTCATCATGTCATCTTTCCTATGACATGGATTGAGCCTTATCTTGCAGTTTGGTTATATGAGCAATCTAGGTCATACAAAAATCACATGTCTTTCTCAAACATATGTTCAAACAAAGAGCAGAAAATCATGTATACTTAATATGTATTTATTACACATTCCATACAAATGTTTAATCAAATACATAAAGCTTGGAAAAGTTTAAATTTTGCAGAATAAAAATATCAATCACCAATATAATTGAAGCAGACCTGTCAAGAATCATCACCTAGAATGCAGGGATGCTGAGACGTACTTCTCCAACTTCCTCCCTGATTCATTCATGAACTACATCAATGCTGCACCCTCTAAGATCTTGCATCTAGGATAACTTCAAACATCTACCTCACTAGGCACAGCATCATAGATTCTCCCAACGAGAACACGAGTTAACCAATGAACTTTCTCAGCACATAGAGACTAGACAACAAATGCAATAGCTGTGTGTGTGTGTGTGTGTTAAATTTGAATTAGATTGAATTGAGATTTTTCACTTATTCACTTCACATCCCACTCATACAACCTGTCCCTGTCATCTCCTCCCATAATACTACTCTTATCTGGTTGTACTCTGGGAGGGTTGGGCACTCCTCTTTATCACCTTAACAATGGCATTCAAGTCTCTGTTAGGTTATATGTTTCCTCTCACACTGAGGCCACACAGGATAGCACAGCAAGTAGAACATTTCTCATCAAATGGAACAGCTTTTTGGATAGTCCCACATCAGTTGTTCAGGACCCACATGAAACTCAAGCTGCACATTGGCTACATATGACTGGGAGGCCTAGGTCAATCCTGTGTATGTTCTTTGCTTAGTGTTTCTGATTCTAAGAGTTCCAAGGTTCCATATTAGTTGGTTCTGTTGGATTTCCTGTGGAGCTCCTATTCTTTTCTGGGTCCAAAATCCTTCCTCTACTCTTCCAATGAGTACTCGTTCCATTCACTGTTTAGCTGTGGGGGTCTGTATCAGTCTGAGTCAGCTGCTAGGTGGTGCTTCTCAGAAGACAACATATTCCTTTCTACAAGCATTACCAACTATCGTTAATAGTATCAGGGATTGATGCTTTTCTGTTGGATGGGTCTCAAGTTGGACTGGTTATTGGTTAACTATTCCCTCAGTCTCTGTTCCATTACCCATGCCTTCATTTCTAGGATAAACTTTTGGTTGATAATTTTGAGGAATGGAGACTCTTTGCGCTACTGGTGTTCATTTCTGGATACAGAAATTGACATGTTCAACTTAAATGTCCCAATGTACTGAATAACATCTAAAGTCACCCTCATTATATCTTTGTTGCCTTCCTTTTCCCAGGTCATGTTTTATGCTGTAAATGTCTTTCAAACCTTCACCCCCTTTTCACTCATTTTTAAGGCCATCTAGACTCCTCTTCTGTCCTTCTTTACATGTGATCCTGAAAAAAACATCCCTATCCTTCTTCCCCCACCCCCACTTCCCAGTCCACACCCTCCATCTGCCTCTTTTGAGTCTTTAATTTCCCTTCTAAATGAGGTTCAAACTTACTCACTTGGGACTCACTTGAGCCTGTTTAGTTTCTTTTGTTCTATAGATTTTTTTCTCTATTTTTTGTTTTGGTTATTGGCTTCCTGTGCATTGCTTGGATTATGTTTATGTATATGCCCTGTATTTATCCCTGATCCCTGTATCCTTGTATTTAGCCCTCTAACCCTGATTTCTCTAGTATCTTTAACATGAGGGACTGTTGAATTTTATCACAGGCTTTTTTCAGCAACTAATGAGATAATTCTGTGATTCTTTTCTTTCAGTTAGTTTATATTGTAGTTTATATTCAAAGATGATCATACAATTCATGATATTTCATCCCTGCCACAAATAATACTTGTTGTTGATTAACGATGTCTTTGATGTGTCCCTGAAAATTGGTAAAATTTTCTTTCCTTGTTGATTTTTATGTGGTTTAGTTATCACTACAGTAACTATGGTCTCAGAGAATAGGTAGTTCAGAGTTCCTTATATTTGATATTTGTAGAATAATTCAAGGAATACAGAAATTAGCTCTTGATGGAAAGTCTGGGAATTCTGAACCAACATCATCTGACCCTGAGTTTTGTTGTTGTTGTGACAGTTTAATGGCTTCTTCTATTTCTTTTGGGGTTATGAGGCTGTTTAAATAGTTTACCTGTTATTAATTTAACTTTGGAAAATGATAACTGTCTACAAAGACATTCATTTTTTTAAGACTTTTCAATTTTGTGCAATATAAAATTTTAAAGGAAGAATCAATTATTCGTTGAACTTCCTGACTGTTTACTGTTATGATTTCTATTTCTTTTATGATTTGGTTTGCATACTGTCTTTTGGTTAATTTGCCTAAGAGTTTAATTATCTTTTTGATCATCAAAATCCTGCTCTTGGTTTTCTTGATTTTTGATTTGGTTTATTTGTTCATCGCTGATTGATTTCTGCCCTGATATTTTTTTCCTCTCACTTTTCTTCTTTGGTTTGTAGGCCTCTCTTTTTTTCTACAGCTTTCAGGTGTACCTGTGAATTGCTGGTATGAAGAATCTCTAATTTCTTCATGGAAGCACTTGGAATACGAACATTCTTTTCATTACTTCTCTCATTGTAACCATAAATTTTGATGTGCTGTGCCATCATTTTCAATGAATACTAAACAGTCTTTAATTTTTCTTTCTATTTCTTTTCTGACACAGAGATTTGTTAATATTCCAGAGAGTGTAGGTTTTACAATGTTTCTGTTGTTGTTGAAGTTCAGATTTAATCCATCATTGTCTGATAATATATACAGTGCTATATTTGTATCTATTGAGATTTGAGTTGTCAACAATTAATTATACGTTCAATTAGAGACAATGATCCATGAGGTTTTGAGAAGAAGATATACTCTTTGTGTTTGGGTGACATATTCTATAGAATTCTGTTTGGTCGATTTTAATCATAATGTTTATCAGTTTCCTTGTGTCTTTTTAAAATTTTTCGTATGACTGACTTATCAAACAGAGAGATCGAGGTGTTGAGGTCTCCTACTATTAATGCATGGGATTTGACATGGGATTTAAGCTTTAGCAATATTTCTTTTACAATTGGGCATGCTCTATTATTTTGGGCATATATGTTCAGAACTGAGTTATAATATTGGAAAAGTTTTTCTTTAATGAGACTGCAGTGACTTTATCTATATACTGTGATTCATTTTGGTTGAAAGTCTATTTTATTAGGTATTAGGATGACTACTCCAGGTTGTTTCTTGAGTCTATTGACTTGGAAATAATTTCTAGTCCTTTATTCTGAGGTAAAGTCTATCTTTATGGCTGATGTATGTTACTAGTATGCAGAAGAATGATGGTTCATGTTTTTTAACCTATTCTGTAAGCCTGTGATTTTAATTGTGGAATGTAGAGCAATATTAATGACTAGTGATTGTTGTTTCCTCTTATTTTGATGTTTGTGGTGTGTGTGTGTGCACATGTGTGCGCACGCTTGTGTAATTTCTTTGATTTGGGTGGTATGATATTATTTGTTTTCTGTTGTATTCGATGCAATTGTCATTTTTAAATTGGTGTTTTCCTTCTAGTATACTTAGTAGGGCTGGATTTTTAGAATTCTCAACTGATGATACTCAAGGGCTCAGAAGCACCTAAAGAAATGTTCCACATCCTTAGTCATCAAGGAAATGCAAATCAAAACAACCCTGAGATTCCACCTCATACCACTCAGAATGGCGAAGATCAAAAAACTCAGGTAACAGCAGATGTTGGCAAGGATGCGGAGAAAGAGGAACAGTCCTCCATTGCTGGTGGGACTGCAAGGTGATACAACTTCTCTGGAAATCAGTTTGGCCAACCCTATGAAAAATAAAGGGAATACTATCTGAAGAACCAGCTATACCACTCCTGGGCATATACCCAGAAGATGCTCCAACATGTAATAAAGACACAAATTCTAGTATGTTCATAGCAGCCATATTTTTAATAGCCAGAAACTGGAAACAACCCAATTGTCCCTCAACAGAGGAATGGATACAGAAAATGGTACATATATTTATATATATGTATTATTTATATATAATAATACATATTATATTTTAATAATAGCTGAGTACTCCTCAGCTATTAAAAACAATGACTTTTTGAAATTCTCAGGCAAATGAATGGAACTTGAAAATATCATCCTGAGCAAGACAATGAAGTCACAAAAGAATAAAATGGTATGTACTCACTGATACGTGGCTAATAGCCCAAAAGTTCGAAGTACCCAAGAGTCACTTCATAGCAACTATAGCGCTGAGTGTGAGGTCCCAGAGGGAGGAGTTGGAGAAGGAACTGAAGGAGCTGAGGGTGTTGCAGCCCCAGGGAGAGAGCAGCTGTGGCAACAGGCCTGACCCCTCCATACACCAAGAGACTGGATCACCAACCAAGTAATAAACATGGAGTGACCTATGGTGCTGGCCACTTATTTGGCAGAAGAGGGCCTTGTTATCCATCAGGGGGAGCAGAGGCCCTTAGGACTGAGGGTGTTAGATGCCCCAACATAGGAGAATGCCAAGAAGACAAGATGAGAGTCAGTGCGAGGGTGGGGAAATATCCCCATAGAGATAGGGGGAGGGGGTAGGGAATAGGGAATAGGACATAGAAATAGATTGAAATTATTCAAATTATTATGAACTATGTACACAAACACAAACACATACATGCATAGAAACCCTAACTCACACTCAAAGGTCACAAAGAAACCACTCCGTTCCTAGTTTTTGATTGAACATATCTAACAGATTGCCTGATTTATTCATTTTCATTCAGGGTAATGAACTCAAAGCCTCCTGTTTTCATTAATTGTCTCTTCAAACAAAACTATGTTCTCATATCAATGTATATTTTACATCAACTATATTAGAAAAATTACATTTTACTGATTTAATACTGCATACAGTATTTGAATTGAAAGTACAACACACTCACACACATTAGTCTACATAGTTGTTATATTCACATTAATTTTATCCATTAGAGAAAACAAATTTAAAATTTTCTAATTTTAACTTTTCTTAAGACTTTAATAATAAATGACAGATTTATGTCAGGTTTATGCATTCATACTGTTATATATAATCCCCTTGATAGTATATATTTATAATTTTTAAAACAACTGGACCTAGGAAATGAATAATGGATTATTCAAATAAATATAATTAAATATGATTAATCAATATGATTAATTAAATTTTTCTTCCAAAACCGAATTGAATCAAAAGCCAGAATATCTGTTTCATTTAGTGTAATATACCACATGCTTGCCTGTATCAGTCTGTTATATTGGATTGAGTGAAAACTACTATAGACTTCAGAAACATAAAAGGTGTTTTCGAAGAAATTTATTTAAGTGTGGTAATTTTCAATGTCCTATGTGAAACCCAGATATTGTATTGAAAATTATGTTAATAAAAGTTAATATCTGAGAAATCCTGGTATTATGAAATATTTCTGTGCAATTTTGTGTCATTTGTAGTCCCAATGGAAACACTTTTTTGCTTGAGTGTGTATTTGGAAAAATTCCCTCTGTTTCAGTGCTCTGAAAACAGCATTGCTGACTGTAAGTTTCCAGTTATAGAGGAGTAATTCACTTCAGTGACCATTTTGTTGCTCATGCTAGAGTGTAAAGATAATGAAGATCCTTGTACAATTCCTTGAATATTAATGTTTCCTTTTTTGTTGTTCAAGGAGTTAATCTATCTAACAACATTTCTGCATATTTGGGAACAGTAAAAAATTTTCAAATAGATTTTGTATCCAGAACTTAGTTGTTTATAAAGACAATAATAAATAGTGAAGCTAGAAGAAATGCAAAGGACTGAGTCTTACATTAAAAGTGATTCTAATTCATTTAAATTGTGGAAAACAATTTGGATTGATTGTGAATTAAAGTTTTTCAGCTAACAGTATGCATCACAAAATCGTTATGTTTCTGGTGTCATGTTCATATTTATTATGGTTGAAATTTGTCATGTATGCCTTCATGGTTATTGATACCATATCAAAGTCCATCATCATGAATCAGCTATTTTAATAAATATGTAATGAGTTTAGAAATGCAAAATAGTCCATTGCTCAGAATTATGTCAGGCAAATTTTTGAGAAATAAAAGTAGGATCTGAATTTTACATTTTTATTGCTATTTTGGATATCTTATATGTATTTCAATAAAACATGTTACCCAAAGAAGGCTGCCCTTTCATAACTTATATAAGATGATTTCATTAAAAATATTAATTTCTTGCTTGTGTGTCATGAACTGTGTGAAGTTTTAAATGAACAATTCAGATTCACATTGTCCCTACCAAAACTGCAACTGCCAACAATGTTGGGAGGGTATATATAAAATAAAATATCACTCTCTACAGTCAAAATAAATGTTTATTCTCTCTAATTTATTGTAGCTGAATTTAGAGCATTAATTTTCCAATGCATTTTTCCACTATTCATGTTTCTTGCTGTGATATATATTTTGACTGTGAATTTTTAGTTCTCCCTATTACATTGGTAATTTGTTAATGAGAACATACCCAATTTTGAAGTTTTAATATCTTCAATCACATATAATATCAAAAAATCTCATCTTAATTTTAAAATTTTTAATATTGTTTCTCTAATCACATAGGAGATAATTTTTCCTCATTTATTTATAATAAATTCCTTACTCATATAACTCCACTCGATTCTGGATCCACTTTCTTTCTGTCTTTCATTTGAAAAGCAGCTTTCTATGAGATAATAACCAAATGAGACACAATAAAGTTTAGGAGGACTAAGTAAAAACAATACAATCAATATTGGATATAACACACCAACAAGAAGAGAAGATTACCAAGAGTAGAATACTTTGCTTTCTCTCTACATGGTAAAAATCTCCCACATTTACATTTGAATCAATATATGTGTACATTATTTGAAAAAAATTACATACATCCTCCTATTGATCTCTGGTAATCATTTAGAGTTTATCTACAAATATTTCTTCTCCCTCATTATAAGATTTAATTATTTGTTTGTTTATATGAAGGAATACAATTAGTACTGCATCTGCAGTCATAAAAAGGGATAATATCCTCTTGTGTGGTAAATCAAAAATGCAAACCAACAACAGAAATTGACCCCTGCTTCAGATTGCACCATCAGTTAACAGTATTCTATTATCAACAGATTATGTTTCTGTCTATCTTTTGTTGTTGTTGCTGCTGCTTGCTGCTCTTATTGTTTGATTGTAATTGTAAAGTGTTTTGATCAGATAAATGTCTTCTGAATATAACCAGGACATCTATGCATTTGTATGTGCATCACTGAGGTCATGTTCAGAGAATCCTACTTCAAATTACTCCATTGCCCCTCTCTGAAATTTGCATGCTTTACAAAGTTTATTCCTAGAGGTTTCCTCATACTTTTGTTCTGCTATCTTATAATAAGCATGGACTCCTATCAGTTTTTCCATGTTCTGCCTAACAGTGACCTGGCAAAAACCACGTAGGCCTGATTCGCTAAAAAAAATTGGGGAGGGCTGTTCTGGTCTTCTTCTGACCCCTCTATATGCTCTCTCTGCCTCTTTCTCTCCCTAACTTTCCTCTTGCAACTTCACCACCTTGTTCTCTCTTCACATATTCCTGTGCTCTCCTCTCCTCTTTACCCTCACCCTCTCCTTCTCCTTGTTCCTCTCTCTCTCTCTCTCTCTCTCTCTCTCTCTCTCTCTCCTTCCCTCTTCTTCTCCCTCTCTTTCTGTTTTTATATGTCTCTACTCCCTTCTCAACTCCCCTAAATAAACTCTCTTCTACACTATGATGGTCTGGTCCTATGTCTGGTACATCAGGGAGGAAAGGATTCCTCAGGACAATCCTGCTTAGGCACAACTCCCACCGCACCATATTATTCTATGTGAAAGATATGCTTTTATTTTTATAAAACACAACATGAACAGTGGCTTACTGTCAGAGTACGTTGCATTAGAGTCCTCTGCATTTATCATGACTCAATGTAAGGAAAGGACTGTGACCAAAGTATATGCATGTAAAGATCAATAATTAGAAGGCAGTTTGTAAGCACGCCCATTTAGAAAAATGTCAATTAATCAGGATTCTTGTTATGCCCAATGCCTTTCATAGGTATAAGTTTATGACAAATTTAAAATTCATAACATGAGTTTCCACTCATGTCAGACCACAAATTTATTCAAGAGTTCTTAATGTGCTTGTTAAACAAATTTGGCCCTAATGCTCCAGAGGGTCATTTGTTTCATTATTCAGTATCATGGCCTCTGAGATACACTAAGACTTTTGGTGTGTGTGTGTGTGTGTGTGTGTGTGTGTTAAATATTAATGCTTGCCAGAAGATTGTATGTTTCTCTGACATTTCAGACTTTATCTCAATACTACCTTTCTTAAAAAATTCCTGTTTCATCATAAGTAGGATTTTTATGATCAAGTTATACTGACCAACCAGGAACTAATAAAATTGTGCATCGTGAAGGATACTAGAAAGTCACTGATAAAATTTGCAAAATGAACTAATTCATGCTTGCTCCTGAGATTTCCATTTAATAATCTGTCTTATAGATGCTGTATGTTCATATACATTCCCAATTTTTTTATATTATTATATAAAACATATGTATATATATTATTTTATAACAATATATGTTTACATGTAAAAATTTCCAACAAATGACTCAGTTTCCATTAGGATTTCCGCATATATTTATTTAAATGTGACTCCTGCCCTTCATACTCATATATTCTCATCTTATCCATAATTAAACATTTAAATGAAATTAAATCTTAGAAAAATATATATATACTTTTCGGGATTAGATATTTTCTTTATTTACATTCAAATGTTTTAACCTTTCCAGGTCTTCACTTTTGAAATCTTCTATCCCACTCCTTCTCTCCCTGACTCTATGAAGGTTCTTTCCCACCCACCCACTCACCCATTCCTATCTTCCTGCCCCAGCATTACACTACACTGGGAAATAAAACACCCTCAGGCCCAAGGTCCTCTTCTTCCACCGATGTCCTACAAGGCCCTCCTCTGTTACATATGCAGCCAGTACCATGGGCACCATCATGTGTATACTTTGGTTGGTTGTCCAGTCCCTAAGAGATCCAGGGGAAAAGGCCAGTTGACACTCTTGCTCCCTTTATAGTGCTGCAACCCCCCTTAACTCCTTCACTACCTTAACTAATTCCTCCATTGGGCACCCCCAATCTCAATCCAGATTTTGTCTGTGAGCATCCACCACTATATTTGTCAGGCTCTGGCAGAGCCACTCAGGGGACAGCTATATCAGGCACCTTTCAGCAAGCACTTGTGGCATCCATAATAGTGTCTGTGTTTCGAGGCTGGATATGTGGTGGATCCCTACATGGGGCAATCTCTAGATGGCCTTTCCTACAGTCTCTTATTGTCTCAATATTTCCTCCTATTACTGTTTTGTTCACCCTTCTAAAAAGCACTGAAGCATACACATCTTTCTTCTTCTTAGGCTTCATATGGTCTATGGATTTAAAATCTTGGGTGTTCCAAATTTTTGGTCTAGTATTCAATTATCAGTGAGTACATACCATGTTTGTTCTTTTGTGTCTGAAATACATCATGCAGGATGATATTTTAAAGCTCCATCCATTTACCTGTGAATTTCATGATATCATTGTTTTCAATAGCTGAGTAGGAGTCCATTCTGAAAATGTACCACATTGTCTGTATACACTCATCAGTTGATGGACATCTGGTTTGTTTCCAGTTTCTAGTTATTATAAATAAGGCTACTATGAACATAGTGGATCATGTTTCCTCATTACATGTTGGAACAATATTTGGGTATATTTCCAGGAGTGGTATAGCTGGTGTCTAATAGTCAGATAGTCTTGTGTCTAATTTTCTCATGAACCATCAAACTGATTTCTAGAGTAGTTTTACCAGCTCTACTCAATCCCACCAGTAATAGAAGAGTGTTCTTCTTTTTCCACATCCTCACCAGCACCTGCTGTCACCTGAGTTTTTTATCTTAGTCATTCTGATTGGTGTGTGGTGGATTCTCAGTGTCCTTTTGATTTGTGTTTCCCTTATGACTAAAGATGTTGAACATTTTTTAGGTGTTTCATGAATCTTCAAGATTCCTCCATTGAAAATTCTTAGTTTAGCTTTATACCACATTTTGAATAGGCTTATTTGGTCCTCTGGAGTCTAACTTCTTGAGTTCTCTCTATATATTAGATATTAACACTCTGTAGGATATTGAGTTGGTAAACACTGTTTCTCAGAATGTGAGTTGCCATTTTGTACTATTGACATTGTCATTTCTCTTACAAAACGTTTCTATTTTACGAAGTCATTTTGTCAATTGTTGATCTTAGAGCATGAGCCAGTGGTGTTCTGTTCAGGATATCTTTCCTTGTGCACAACCACATGACCATCTCATCAGATGCTGAAAAAGCTTTTCACAAAACACAACAGCCATTCATGTTAAAAGTTTTGGAGAGTTCAGGAATTAAAAGTCCATACCTGTGCATACTAAGATCAACATATATCAAACCAAAAGCAAATATCAACCTAAATTCGGAGAAGCTCAAGGCAATTCCATTAAAATCATGGACAAGATAGTGCTGCCCACACTCTTCCTATCTATGTAATATAGTAGTGAAAGTTTTAGCCAAAGCAATTAGACAACAAAAGGAGATCAAATGGATACAAAATATAAAGGTATAAGTCAATATATCACTATACGTAGATGGTATGATAGTATACATAAGTGACACAAAAATAATCATGAGAGCATTTCTACAACTTCAGCAATGTGGCTAGATATAAACTTAACTCAAAGACATCAGTAGTCTTCCTCTACTCGATGAATTAATGCTCTGAGAAAGGAGTTAAAGAAAGGACACCCTTTAAAATAGTCACAAATAATATAAAACATCTTCTGACACTAAACAAGCAAATGAAAGATCTTTATGACAAGAATTTCAAGGCATTAAACAAAGAAATCAAAGAAGACCTCAAAATATGGAAAGATCTATGCTCATAGATCAGCAGATTTAACACAGTAAAAATTGTCATCTTACCTAAAACAGTCTACAGATTCAAGGTAATCCCTGTCAAAATCCCAATTTGATTCTTCACAGAGATAGAAAAAGCAGATATGAGATTAATTTGGAATAATAATAATAATAACCCAGGATAGTGAAAACCATTCTCAACCCTCAAAGAACTTCTAAGAAAATAACCATTCCTGACCTCAAACTGCACTACAGAACAGTAATGATAAAATCTGCATAATACTAGTTCTGGGACAGGCAGGCAGATTATTGGAATAAAATTGAAGATCCAGAAATGAACCCACACACCTATGGTCACTTGAAATCTGATAAAAAGTACAAAACCATCCTGTGGAGAGAAGACAGGATGTTCAATGAATGGTGTTGAATCAACTGGCAATCAGCATGTAAAAGAATGCAAATAAATTCCTATCTCCTGTACAAAGCTTAAGTCCAAGCTGACCAAGGAACTCCACATAAAACTAGATATGCTGAATGTCTTGCCATTCTTCCTGATGTCAGAAACATGAAGATTTAGGTTTTGCATTGATTGTTGAATCAACTGACTGATGAATATAGCAAAGTAGAGAATTCTGGATTAATTTACTTTAACATAAATATATAAAGAAATGTCATACATAAAATATCACTCATACATGTTTTTACAAAATTTACAACGATGTAATTTTCAAAAACTTCTGGAAACAAACATATAGGAAACTTTATAATTCCCTTAATGTTTGTGGTCAAGGAAACAATGTAGCCTGGATTGGTGGTAAATATCTTTTAATCTAAAATCTCAGGAGACAGAGGCAACAGTTTTCCCACTGTTAACTTGACCAATTAGATCTGAAATACTAAAAGAGAAACAGTTTACTCACTATTATGTTTAATTTTACTCTAAGATTATTACACACTCAGTTGAATATATATGTATATTCATATATATGTATATATAAATAATAAAGGTTGAAAACATATATTATGTATGTATTTATTATATATACATATATAATATATATATTATTATGTATATTTATTATATATATAATAAAGGATGAAAACTTATAGTACTGGTTTTCCAATGTTGCATTTATTCAAAACTTGAACTTCATCTGGAATTATAAGACTACTCATAATGGAATGGAAAAAAATTGATACAATTAAAAGTGATAGTTGTAACAAAAATTTTTGAATAAATGAAAATTATTTTAATTCTGTGCCTATCCTGTTTATGTAGGAAGAATTGTTATATAAATGCAGGTGCTATCTGAGGATTTTCAGGAATCACCCAGGAGACATACAAAACATTTTATGGCTCCAAGCCTAGACTGAACATATTTTTGAGAAAATGAGTCAGTCTGAGTACATCTATTCCATACAGATATCTGCTTTGTATCTCTGAGTGTAACAAATTCAAACCACAGATGATTCTAAGTATGCTGAAGTTATAGGAAGCAAAGATATAAAAATCTTCAGTGCTGGAAAAGTAATGCATGGATCTCCCTCTCCTCATGAACTCTTCATTGTTCCCTTCTGATGTGATAACAATGAAACCACACTCAACAGGTACTGATTTTCATTGTAGGTGAAATGACTGTGATCCAAATATCAAAACATACTGGTGATTTTCACATTTCTGACTCTCATAAACATAGTAAGTCTTGCTCTGGCATGCATATTAGGATGCCATTTTTCCTTTTATCCCAAAGGATATGCTGCAAAATAATAAGTGTTTGTACTTTAAAGAATATAATATTTAGTTACACTTTACTTCTATATTCAAATTGTCTATCCGTGGCAAGTTCTGCCATATGGAAGGGATGGCAAGTCATTTCTGTCTCTGGAACAGAGCAAGCAGGTATGGGATTCTATGAGTGCTGATGGATGCTGTTTGCATGGAGATTTTTGTTGTTTTTGTTGTTGTTATCATTGTTAATAATGTACATATATTTATGTTACTATTTTGAGAGAATCTCTCTGTTTTAAGATTAATGAATCTAGGAAATGTAGAAATAGCATGAGCCTAGGAGATAAGAATGTACTCCTCAGCAAAATAGTTAACATGTCACAGGACCTTCAAGACATTCATTATGGCTGTGGCAAAGAACTATAAAAACTAAAGTTCAAGAATATGCAATTTCTCAATTATGCAAAATATGAGGATGGAGTATAAATTGTATGAGAGGCTTACAGACCTAGAAGTACAAAGCTAGATGCCCAAATGAGCAAGTTTCTCAGAAAGATACAAAGATAGCTGGATTTCTAAGTTCAATGTCAGCCTAGCACTGAGCAAATTTATTTCCAGGCTTGGAGGGGGTGCTGATATCAGAGAAGGATTCCATTCAGCTAGCTGATTTTCTGTGCTTATAAGAAAGGCTGATCTCTAGATTCATTTTCTGTTATAATTGTACTTGTCTTTTTCTAAGAATCAAGATGCTAAATTCAAACAATGCTGATTGATGGGGTAATTAAAAGGATACTTAGTGTAAATCTTGAATTAATACATAAGTGTAAAACTTGGCTTTGGTCTTCAAGAGCTGAGCTATCTAGACAGCTGTCTAGAAAGTCAGCTGGAGCAGAACACAGAGCTGTCAGCTTGTACACACAATTGACTTCAAGCCTTCCTTTCTCCACTCCCAAATATCCCTTCCTCAGCATCCCCTTTCCAATGCAATACTGGTGTTTTCAATGTCGTATTTTGTAACATTTCACTTTTTGTTTGATTCTCTCCTTTCATCCTTACTTGTTTGAAGGAGAAGATATTCTTACAGCATATATACCATCTAGAATGTACTGAAAAAAAATACTTCAAATTTTCTTCTATCAAACATGAAATTCATATATTTTAAATTATTTCTCACATAATTCCAGGTGGTAACACAGAATCTGACCTAAAATGTAGTTAATCAGTTGCTTCTTGTCAATTGCCTTGTGTATGAACTAAAATTTTCCAAATGGTGGAATAGTTATAGATCAGATTTGAAGTGCTAACATTTGAAACAATATTCTATGTCTTGAATTATGAAGAAGTGTGTAGTAATTAGTCTGGTGTGTATATTCACAAGTGGAAGTGCACCTTTGAAATCACTGTTATTTTCTTTTCCAACAAGGATGTGTGAGGATATTATAGTTAGTTTTTGTTTGCTTTTTTGAGTTTTAAATTTTTTTTTCTGAAATAAAACTGCTTACCCATATGTTTGTACACTTACAGTTCTGTATTATACTAAACCTATCATGGTAGCTTACTACTGTTCTCATTTATACTACTTAAGTGAATGGAAATATTTTAAACTGTTATATGATAGTTGTTATACAGGTACCCTTTTATTCAGCAATTGTCAAAATTATTTCACACATTCTAGCTTTTCCCCCTTGTATTATATTTGTAAACCACTTCATACGTTACACCCTGAAGACTGATTCCTACTATGAATGTCCCTTCAGAGTTATTAGGTATCATAAATAAAGCATTCTGTACTTATGGTTATTCTTAAAAGATTTCCAATTCCATGTACGACCAACTCGTGCTATCTAGTTATCATAGTGGATGCCAATATTTCATTGAGGTTACACTTCTCTAGGAAGAGTAGAATTTATCAATTCTCAAGAATACAGTCTTTATATTTGTTTATTTTTCTTTTCTTTTGTTTATAAGCCCATAAGTATGTCCATTAATGGAAAAGATATCAACTGCTTAAGTTCTGTGTTCTTTGGTTTACTGGCATGATAAATGAATAAAATATGTGTCACAGTCCTAATGTATTCTTTTTCAGTTATTGTGTTAAGAATTGAATAGGGAACATGTAGTTACTAGTAAAAAATGAATGGACAAATTTTGACATGTAAAACTGAAATTTATGGCTATTATCAATGTATAATGTTGCAGAAGTGCTTTTGAAAGTAATATTTACGTAATCATTACTTTTCAGTTTTTGGATGAAGAAAAGAATCTTACCTATTATTCTTTCTGTAAGGAATTATGGGCGAAAATTTCTGCCCAAGCTAGAAGATTACTTCCTAATTATAATTTATGTCATATATACATATTCTCTTTAAGTAAAAATAGTAATAAAATACACTGTTTGACATGTTAGTAAAGTAGTAACGTAATTCATAGTTTTCAATTAACCTTTTCATTAGCAAAAATAAATTTCTTAAATTTGGATGGTAATTTACAATCATTCTCTAAAGCAGGGAGAAAGTTACCATAGGTTTCAGATTGTAGTAATTTTTTTTTCATAATTCAGCAGATACGTACAACCAGTGAATAGGCATGGAATTTTTTTTTAAATTATAAATATTGTGCTTTCTCATGTGTACAGTATCAAATATCAAGTCACCTTATTCTACAGTGAATAGTCAGTTTATTTTTATAATGATACAATGGGAAACAGCCAACTATGAAGAGTCACGATCTTGTTAGTTAAACTAGAAGACTGAAGGGATAAGAGATCAATCTGCTTGTTGCTAAGAGGAAATGTTTTAAATTTACTTCTTAACCAGCACCTTGTACTTTCTGTATGAATAAAAATAAGAAACAAAGAGATGGAGGTTGTTCTGCTTGTTGTTCTAATCTCTTTGACTATGGTTGATGAGAGACACTTACAAGTACAATTTAAGCTTAAAATAAATCTCTATCTCCCTGTCTCTCTGTCTCTCTGTCTTTCTTTCTGGCTGGCTGGCAGGCTCTCTTTCTCTCACTCTGTGTTTGTGTGTGTGTGTGTGTGTGTGTGTGTTGTGTAAACTATGTTATGTGTATTTTTTACATTTCTTTTTACATAAATGTAATTCTACAAACATATATTGCAGGCAATACAATACATATGAAGTTCTGAATCACCACCCCTAATATTATCTACGTTAAGATATTCTTGGGTTACATTTTGTTATAATAAAGTAATATGATTTGTTTGTCTCTTTAAAAGTCATGATAAGCCTGTTTTTAATGGTAAAATCTAATTCATTTTTTGGTAAATAGTCTTACATCCTGGTAATCTTGCATACTTTGAAACAAATACAAGTAAAATCAATTGAATTATTTTTATGTGTGTGATGAAATGAAATTGGATTTTCACAAAATGTATCATGTATAGTAATTTAAAGAATTAACAAATAGTGTCATGTGTTCCATCGACAATGCATTACATTTTTTAGTCATATCTTATGGTGGGATATTAACCATATTTTAGATATGGTTATTTAAACTTTAGTATTCAACACATGTAAGGGAGAAATTACAATTATTTGTAATTCTTGTACATGTGTCCAAGTGAGTTTTATAGCTATGTGAGGATGGACATGTATTACCCCAAATATAAATCACAGTGTGACATTGTTTGGCCCCACATGGCAGCTTATTTGAGAATTTGACTCATTTGTACCTATGTTCATTCTAATGTCTTCATTTTCCTTTCTCTATAACAGCACTGAGACACACACATACACACAAGCTCACTCACTCACACACAGACACACAGAAACACACACACACACACATAAACACACACAAAAAAGAGGGAATAAACTGGCTTTTGCACATATCCAGGAGAATTGAACTTCTGTTCCTTCTTTTTTATGACTAGTTTTTTACCTAAATAGCCCTGTCCACATATACAATGTCACAAATTTAAGTTATTTTCCCTCCATTGTTAGGACACTATTAAACTTGGACATATGAGGACATCCAGTAATGATTTCCTAGAAAATCTAAAATTTCTTTCCTCAAGATATTATTTCTTCACTTTGAAATTACACTCCAACAACTAGGTTAATGATTTTGATGTGCACTTTTCTTATGTTGTCTTTGCTGCTGTGGGGAATTTACTTCCATGAACTTACAAATTTCTACTCATGTGTGAAATTAAAATAGTAATATAAAAATGAATTTAAACATCCTATCAAATGAAATTTCAAGAAGTTATTCAAGACTGAAAATAAGTAGTACTGCTAAATTTCTATACTGAATCTTGAAGGACAAAGCAACAGTTTCTTTAATTTAAAATATTCTCCCATATTCACTCTCTAAACAATTGACTCATGCTACATAATTCTATAGTTCCTTAACTAGGAAGGTCACTAGTTAAGGAAAATGATGCAAATATTATCTATTAAATTAAAAGGTCCAGTGTATAAAATAGATGAGAGGGATAGAGGAAAATGGAAAGTTTGCTCATGTGATCTACCTGGCCATTTTGTTTTTGTTTTCAGAGAGATTCACCATTGTCTTCTTAGCTTCAAATGATTTTAAAAAAAATTGAGAAAACGTGTATGCAGAGATGTTCATGCATAATGATATTTTTTGAAGAATTACAGAGAAAAGATTACTATTTAATAAAGTGAGAAAATTTATTCAGATAAGAATAATGATCAGAATATATATATATATATATATATATATATATATATATATAAAATTTGGACAATCACTGTACAATGAAGCAGAATATAATGGCAATTGTCAAGATCAATACACTTATATTTGCAAACATAAAATGAGATTTGCAAGCTTTAAAGGGTACTCAATATTAATGACTATTTTTCTGTGAAGCTTCCATGGAAATACAGAGATGCTTGCACTTTTTAATGACTAGAAGAATTCCTGTGTTTCTCAGGAAATGGAAGGAAGCTATATACTCTAGAATCTATGGATTGTAACATGGAAAACATATCCTGTGTGCCTCTCTAGGCAGAGAGTCCAGTCCAATTCCATTTTTCCACACATATCATAATTCTTATAATACACTATATTAAGAACAAAATACAAAAATAAACTTTACGCAATGCCTGTGACTCGCTATGATGAATTAAAATAGTTCCAGAGATTCTCAGGAACCTGAGAAATGCAAGTGTAATGCAATGTTTTTTAAAAAAATGAGGAATAGATGGATTCAAAATATTTATAATAATAACAACAAAATTCAGAAAATGTAATATAAAAATATAGATCAAATTTATTTTGGGCAGTTATGTCCATTATCTCACCCTATGAATACTGGCCATGAAAAAACCAACTTCATGAGAATCCCTGGTTTGATAGATTTAGTATCGATCAAACCAGAATACTAGCTATGACAATAAATATTAAAAGTGAATAAACTAAAGACTATTGCATATAACATCTTATATTGTGTAAAACAATAGTAATTATATAATTTTGCAGTCATTTTACTCATGTTTATTGTAAAATAAATAATTGTTGACCAGGAAATTGGAAAGTAAGAACAATAAATTTTCAAATAATCATATTGGTTTCATTTTTACAATGTTTACGTATCATGATTGCATATTTCAAGGAGTGTGGAAGATATTCTTCATTTTCTACTAGTACATAGTATTGTGCAATTTTGGTCAGTGGAGTCTGTTGATACCTGAATGTTGGAATAAGCATTTGATATACAATTCTTTTTCATGTCTTTTAGGTATAGCTTAGATATTAATATTTGAATTTACTTTGTTTTTCATTGCAATATCACATTCATATATATATATATATAAGAGTATGAAAATAATTTAGTGCTAAAACTTCAACTTTAGTAAGTGTGTGAACTATGAAAATTCCCATTCTGACTCAAGCATTATATTTAAGAGTGATGGAACATATTCCTTAGTTTGTAGACCTCAGTCTTTTTTCGGCATTGTGTTGTACATTATTGATATCAATTTAGATATTTTGGGAATGGAACAGAATATGCAACAGTGAGTTTTCTGAAGAAGTGACTAACAGTTTGAGTTACTATTCGTGTTAAAAAAGTGACAGAGAAATATTATGTCAGAAAACTATGTCTTTGATATATCCATGATATTATATCTAAGCCTCATTCTGTAAAGAGTAGCTTCCTTTACACTCATTCACAGCTAATTACACTTTGAAGAAAGTGGTTCCACCCATTGTACTAATTGGACAGCACTTGGATATTATTTTCACAGTGCAGGCAATAAATAACCTCACATACGGTGCAGTTTGTTATCTATATGCCAACTTGAGTCACATAAAATCATAATCATATAGATACTTGCAAAACCTCTATGTGTTTCAGAGAATATCCTTTGATTACGATTAAGACAGTGGGCATGGTGGTAAACTTTTAAATTTTACCACATAAAATTCTGTAATATTCTAGTGTAGTAAGCCAAAATTATATGTAGAATTATAACTTAATATTAATCTGTAATATTTCCTTATGGTTAGAAAACATGGGGAATGCCAAAAGCATACATTTACAGTAGAAAAACCTAAATATGCAATGTGAAAAATATTTATGTGTGTATTTAATATTTAGAACATTGATTTGGAATAAATTTTACAATGAATATACCTTCTTGGTTTGATTATGTCCTTTTAAAGAAAATAATAATAGGTGAAGCGAGCAACAAGGGATTACATATTTCTTTCTTTTATTATTTTATTATTTTATTTTTTTCATTGCCTGAGCTATTTTTCATGGCAAACAATGCATAGTTAAGAATCCCAAAAACTCTACCACTGGTTTCTGGTTCTGGTATGGGCCACAAAATCATATTCTCAGCATACATACCCACAACTATTAATTTGGATATATCATCAAATGTAGGTATAGTTTTCAGTACCTGGTACTAAGAATCAAACAATATAAAGCTCACCTCATATATTTTAGTAACTTCCAAATTGTGTAAAGAACTAAGGAATATTTATTTACAGTCATTCAACAGTCCCCACAAGCATATTAAACCTTACCCTTTGTGAAAAAATATTTTAATTCAGAAATATTTTTATTCTTTCTTAACAAAAATGTAACATCAAAAATTATGTACATATTTGATAGGGTTATGTTGAACATATTTAAAATCCTCTTTTTCTAATAGAGTTTTACTAGTTTGTAAAACTATTAAAGTTGATCAATGGATATGAATACAGAAAAATATTTAATAGATGTTGGTGAAAAACTAAAAAGTTTCAAGGCACTTTACATATAAATTTTACCTATTATTAACAATTGGCAGGTTTACTTTAACACATATGTAGGTAGAAGAGTAATATTTCTGTTTTAGCTTTGTAAATTCAAAATTCTTAATTTAAAAATCACAACCTTGCCTTTGGTGTGTTCAGGTTTACACAGTTTGTAGTCCAAGGAAGAACAACATAGGTTTGGTCCTTCATCTTCACTGTGCATTATTATGTCTGTTCTGGGTTAAGACACATCCTTATCCTTTACTGGAGAGAAAATGCTACAGCCATAAATATTATTTCCTCATTTTAGTACATTTAAATTTATACTTCTAGAACTCAACCTGAAAAATGTTTCCAGACTGTTGGAATTTCAACTACTTTCAAGGAAGGACACTGATTTCAGATGGAATTTTCCTTAGTAACCAGTTTAAATTTTATCTCATTTGTTTTATGAAATATGATATAAAAAATCCTGACAAATTACATTCAGTGTGAACTCCATGTTTTTTGAGTACAATTAAATTCTTAGTGGTGTATAATCAAAGGTGCATATAGGAAATTAAAGCTAATGTTTTTCTCATCTCCCCTTAGAGGGAGGAAAGTTGGATGAAATGCCCTACCTTGGGAAGAGAAAACTTGTGGAGTTCATTTCTGTTAGAAATATAGCTCATCAAATGGAGATATAGGGTTGCCATCCCACAGTCAATAAGTTTTATCCAAGAGCTAAGATAAAATAAGCACTGTGGGAGACCTAAAATGGAATCCAGCTTAAGGGCAGGACTCAAGGCCTGAAATTTTTATAGAGGCTATGGAGCACTCAAAAAAAAGTACCTACCTTGACTGTCCTCCAGCTGACCCAACAAGCAGCTGAAAGAGTCAGATGTATATATTTGCAGCCAGCAAAAGGACAGAAGCTGCTGAGTCCTTAGGTTGAATAAGGGAAAAGCAGAAAGAAGATGAGGAGGATCGTGACCCTATAGGAGGACCAGCAGTCTCAATTAACCTGGACCCCAAGATCTCTCAGATACTGGACCACCAACCAAGCATCATACACCAGCTGATATGAGGCCCCCAACACATATACTGCAGGGGACTGCCAGGTCTTGATTCAGTCAGAGATGATTGGCTTAACCCTCAGGAGAATAGAGGGCCCAGGAAGTAGGAAGGTCTGGTGGGGTGAGAGAGGGGACATCCACCTTTAGACAAGTCAGGGAGGAATTGTGGGATGTGGAAGAGTACAGGCTAGACCAGGATAAGGATAAAGTCTGGACTGTAAAGTAAAGATTAAAGAATAAATTTAAAAAAGACAAAAACTCTAATGTTTAAAGATTTGTCCTTTATAATCAAATCTGAAAAATAAAGTTCTCCAAATATGTGTTTTATGTGACAGTTTGATAATTTATACAAATTTCCCTCTCTTAATTCAATAATAAATACAGTGGTCAATTAGACAGATAGTATATTACTAGGCTAATGACCTTTTTTTTTTCTCTACCTGTTCACTGAGAATTGTTTCTGTGTCCAGAATTCATAAGAACTGATCAGATAGATTTGAGATGATGTTAAGTTAAATCTATTTCAGCCTCATGTGTGTTCATTTTCTCAAAAACAAACAGACAAACATAAAAAAGAAATCAAACCAAAACAAATATGAATGGCTATTGAGTAAAAATGTGCAGCTTTCATTAACAATTATGATGTTTAAGATATTATAACTTCTATATACTTATTCATAATTATATAAAAAGAATTACAACTCTTAATTGATATAAAAACTGTTACCACTGAGCAAATGTGGAAGACATGACATTTTCTTTATTGTATTTTGATACAGGGAAAATCTCATGAATTGGTATTTGAAAATAATGAGCAAAATATTATAATGATATTAGAGAGTCAGGGAGAATTAATAATCAATCAGTTATGAATGATATGATGAGATAAGACAATTCAAAGTATAGTACCCTATTTTTCATTTATATGCTTTTTTTAGATCACAATTTCACATCCATCTAATATTATTTTTAATTATATATCAAATACCACTATGCTACTTTCATGGAGTATACAAATAAGGAAAGGGGATATATAAGACTGTTTGTAGCATTGTACATCTGATTTTACACTGACAATCATTTTTCTGTACGTGTTTAACAGTATAAGAAATTGTGCCCATTTTATGTGCATGAATCATACTGCTATGACATAATTTGATTGTTTTTAAATGAAATCATGACTGTCTGAGCATTATGAGTTCTCTTTTTCATATATTAACACCTTTTCATTGGGGCCCTTATGTGTTTAAAATAAATGTTACACATAATTACTCTGAATGTCAAGATGTTATTAATGAAAGCACTAAGGGTCATATAGTAAGTTCTTCAGAATATTTCACACATGTAAACATATATGGTTTACATTGAAATGTGTAAAAGGTATATCAGGAATTCATCAAATAAATATCCATCCTTTATATTATCGATAGGTATGACATTAAAGGCGATATGACTTCTTGAAGTAAATAGTAAATTTAAGATGCAATTATTCCCAAACACCTATAGCTATCAATACATTTCCCCAATGTTCATCTCTATCATAGCATCTAGAATTGATTTAATATTCCTGAAGTGGAAGACCTGTATTATACATAATAGACTTGCAATTTACTCTCACATAAAAGATAAATGAATCCTGGGCATTTGATTTTGATATTCAAGGATGTTAGAAAATGCAATATGTAAGGTGAGAAGTTTAGAATAATTACTGTGTGTTTGCTTTGAGCTTAAGACTATGAAAGGTTAGATTCTTCATGTGAGAAATATGTAACAAGAGTGGCTATGTTATTGTAGTACTCTAAATTAGTTTGAAGCATATTGACAAGTCCTAATTGATTAAAGTTTTCTTAATGAAAATATCGAAAAATGCTTTGAGTACATGCCATATCCCAAGAAGTGTAAAATGAAAATAATGGTAAATTATGGAATTGCCCCTAAACTGTGACACAACTTTTTGATTACTTTTCTGACTGGTTTAAAAAATATGTGGTGAAACCTAAATGAATATTGTGGATTTCCCCTTAGCTAATGAGATTTGATGACTCCACACTTTAGACGGTTTCTTATGAACATTTAATATGTCTTTTCCTTCCTAAAATGTAGTGAGAGCAACAAATATAACTGAAGACATGAGAGAAGAATTTGTGATTCTGTCCAGAACGAATTAGATTCCAACTGAAAATATTAAAAACACATATGAATTAGGTAAATTAAATGTTGTCTGTACATAAAAAATTGAATGCAAATTAAAGCAAACATGGAGAATCCTATTTTCAACTACATTGCACTTTTAAACATCACAAGATGAGTTAACGTTTTTTATTTTTATTTATTGTAATCAAATACATGTCCTAAATGAAAGCCATTACCCCGTGAGTAGAATGTTGATAATTATGCCTCCTGACTTATTATAGAATGTTTTCAGATTATCACTGTTATGTAAGCAAAAATAAAACATCACCATACTATAGCCATTTTAGCAAACACTTGATCTCTTTAAATCAAGTTATTTTTGCAAACATTATCTTGATAATGATCTATAGACATATGATTAAAATATCTCAATTTCTACTCATGTCTACATTGTAAAGATTAGTATTTTATAGATATAATGGGAATTTTAGGACCTTGAAAGGCATTCTGATTTCTTAATCAACAAAGTTTTAAGTCCCAGGTGGCCAAGCAGGAGGTCCCCAGCAGGGATTAATCATGTAAGAAAGAGTAGGTGATTTCCATGCTCCTGGGTCCCAGGCTCCTGAGATAAAGCCAGAGCTCTCCATAGGTCTGTCACCATCAGTCATGTAAGGGCAATGCCCCAAACTCCTCCACAGGTAGAGGATGTACGGCCACAGAACCTCAAGACAGATCGCAAGATTTTAATGAAGTACCGACAGGCTTAGCCAATAAACTCCCCTTCCCACACACACTTTCCTGAAAAAGGTATTTAACGTCAGGCAGCTGTGAGAAAGCGTGGTTCAGTTTTACTCATCACCACTCTCCACCATAACAATAAATGCCTTAAAACCATGTACTGTCTTTCTTCATTGGGATCTACCATGACAAGCAGTGGAACAGGTCTTTGTCTAAAGAGCTGCATCTAGTCTCCTGTAGATGGGTTCTCATCATTCCTAGCCATGGTCTCCACAAAACTATGCTGCCTGCCAACAAGACAAGGATTCATTTCCTGTTGGGACCCAGTCAAGCACATAACCACCTTTCCCCCTCTGCTCCAGGCTAGATGCAGCCTGCAGGCCCCCGCTCTGTTCACAGATCTTCCATGGCACCCAGCAGCACTGCAGATGCCCAAGAGCCTGAGAACAAGACAGACTTGGTCTTTTGTAGGCCTGAAACCACCCAACCGGCTATATGTAGTCTGAGGGACACCAGGCCATGCTCCACCATCCCCAGGTGGTGTCCTCTGGCTTATGAAAACCTGAAACCTGCCTGGTAGTACCGTGGGGTGAGCGCAGTCAATCTTCCAGCATACCACATTCCCCAGTAGCCATAGCCCTGGAGCAGATGCTAAAACACCAATTTAACCAAGAGATATAAACCATTGACTTTGTTCGGTTAGATGAAAGTGTATTTTTCTATGTTCATTGATCATTTTGAATAATCTAATGAAATATAATGAAGATAATATCAGCAAACATCAAATGGTCAGACTTGGAACAAGTTTTAGGATGAGACTAATTACTGAAAATTTCTAAATTCAATGCATGATCAACTATTCATTAATTAATATAGGTATTATCAATACAGGATGCTTTGATCAAATTTTTTGTATCAACCAATAATATTTATTTTTAGTTCACCAGTCTTCAGATATGAAAATAAGCAGAATATTGCAATATAACAAGAATAAATGTTTTATATCAACTTCAAACGTATTTATAGTTTAATTGCTCATACACATATACTTTTAACCACACTAGTGATTTCTTCTAATTAGATGTATCAGCTTTTCTTTTTGTGATCTGAGCTGACTCAAATGATGGTTGAAACTACAATAATTTTGAAAATATGTCTATCCATTCACTTTACATTCCAATATTATCCAACCTCTCTTCCTAATACACCTTCACACAGATGCTATTCCAATTCCATCATCCCCTTATCCTCAGAAAAATAAGAGCCACGCTGAGTACTATACAAACAAACCCCTGTAAATTAAGTCACTGCAAAGCTAGGCATATTCTCTCCCACTGAGTACAGACAAGGTGTCTCAGTTAGGGGAGTAGGATCGAGAGAACGGCTACTGATTCAGGGGCATTCCCCTGCTCACATTGTTGGTGGACCGAAATGAAGACCAATCTGCACGTATGTTACAAATCTGGGCCCAATATCCAGCTGATACTCACTGATTTTTTCATGATCTAGTGTCCGGGAGCCACCAAAGGTTTGTTTAGTATTTATTTTGATGTATATTGGCTAGTTTTGTGTGTCAAGTTGGAGTTATCACAAAGGAGCTTCTCATTTAGTGATCAAGGTGGGAGTGCCCCTTGTGAATGTTTACCATGTGTGGGCAAGTAGTATTGGGGTCTATAAGAAAGCAAGCAAGCCAGTAAGAAACATTCCTCCATGGCTACTGCTTCATGACCTGCCTGAGTTCCAGTCCTGACTTCCTTTCATGATGAACAGCAGCATGGAGGTTTAAGCTCAATAAACCCTTTCCTCTCCAATGTTCATCTTGGTCATGATGATTGTGCTGGAATAGAAACGCTGACTAAGACAGTAAGCTTTACATTTTGTTTTGTTTTTTGTTTTGTTTTTCTTTTTTTAACTTCTTTTTTTTTTATTCAACATAGATTTTTTTATGTACTATTTCTGAATACAGTTTGGTTTTCAACTATTTTGTTGGTTCCTACTTACGTCTGCTTGTATGTGGATAATTCACATGCATTCTGCCTTATAAATATGAACCAGCTAAGGAATTATAACAAAGTAAAATAAGATAAAATTTAAATAAAATAATAACAGTAATAACCTGTTGCAGTAGTAGACTAGTCTGCTCTAACCTCCCTGACAGTGGTGACAGCATGAATTCCTCATGACCTAACACAAAGCTATGCATTCTTGAAAGAAACATACAGAAAGAGAGAAAGAGACACACAGAGAGAAACGGAGAGTGAGACAGAGAGATAGAGAGAGTCTTATATTTAATATACTTTAATCAGATCAATGGTTGGGCGACTCTTAAACTTCCACTTTGTTAACTCCCCACTCTGATAATCTGTGATTTATACTTCATTATCTTCATTCCATCTTTGTTACCCAAATACCCTTGGAACCGCCTTTCATGTCTCTTACATGAATGGTATAAATCTCTTTTTGCAGACCTCTAGCCTTGATCTTTTCCTTTTCTTGGCATGACAATTCTTCTTCTTCCCTGTCCCTTTATCCAAGAATCCTAAATTTCTACCATTGTCTTCCTGTCCATCCATAGGACACCAGCCACTTGATCTACTAATAAGAACTAGCTGGAGGCAGGTACCATCAGTGTCTCCCATCTGAGATTCTCATGCAGTTTGGGGAAACTTCAAAGCAAGCATTGAACCAAATCTACAACAAATAGAAAAAGAGAGTTTAAAGAAATAGCACAGAAACTCATACAGGCAATGTAGTACACATTTCCATACAGAAACTTAATAAAACACAAAACTGGCTGTGATGTGAAAATAGCAAAGAATCTGTAAGGTGATGAAAATTGCTTGACTAAACAATGTGAGACCAATAATATCCAAAGATGCGATTGAGTTAGATTTGTGTTGGACATCTCCAACAGCGCATACGGCCTATCATTAAATGTAGTTTTCATAATGAGAATTCCTTAAAGAAAACAAAAATTTAATGTGCAAATAGGTATCGAGTGGGAGAGTTCCTAATTATGAAAGAAATAATTTGTCCACTTTCCATTTCATTCATAATACCCGATCTGGTGCAGACTCATGGAAATCTTGTGTGTGCTGCCACAGCCACTGTTTGTTCATAAGTCCTTCTCTTCATCTGTGTTTTGATCTTCTTTCCAGGATATTATCTATTTCCTCTTTTCATAATTTCTTTAAATTTTCCAGATGCTTATGGTAAGGAAGCTGATGGAGACCTCCCACTGTTTGTGTTAGTTAGGATTTTACTGCTCTGAACAGACACCATGACCAATGCAAGTCTTTTAAAATTTAATTGTATATGGCTTCCAGGTTCAGTTGTTCAGTCCAGTATTATCAAGGCAGCAGCATGACAACATCCAAGCAAGCATGGTGCAGGAGGAGCTGAGAGTTCTACATATTCATCTGGAGGCTGGTGGTTTCCAGGCAGCTATGATTAGAGTCTTACAGATCATGCCCACAGTGCCAGACTTACTCTAACAAGGCCACACTTACTCCAACATGGCCACACCTCTAAATAGTGCCATACCCTGGGCCAAGCATTTATAAACCATTACAGTGTCTCTCATCCTTCTTTTTTAAATTTTATTGATCCTTTGTGAGTGTCACATTATGTATCCTTGTCCCACTCATCTCACCATCTCCTATATCTTCCTTTCACACTTGCAACTCCCTTGCCCCAAAAAACACATAAAATTAAACAAAAGAAAACAAACAGGAAAAAACAAACAAAAATGAAGCACAGAAACAAATTTCATCTTGGAAGCAGTAGTTTAAGTATGACCCACATTATACTTCTCTGTCTCCATATCTTTATTTGCAAATGTTTATTGCAGTGATTCATTGGTTTGGTTAGAGTAGTTTGACTTCTGTGCCTCAATGTATATTGGATCCTTAAAAGTCCTCCTCCCAATTATCCTGTTGCCCATGTTCATAATAATCTTGCACCATTGGATCAGCAAGACTGTCCCCTTGATGCACCTCAATATTTTGCAGATGATACAGATTTTGAAGTGGACAAACTGAGAAACCTGAATCTTTGGTCTGTATGGCAGCTAAAATGGCCAGTGTATGAAATCTTCCTTATGCACTTTGCTCGCAAAAGCCCCTCAATACATCACAGGATAGCCATCCAATGCTGCAAATCCACAGAAGGGAGTGTCAGCTCACTGGTTCTCACACATTCGGGCAAGGCTCAGCACATCTATGACGCAAGAGCTATCTTCATGCTGTTGCTCAGTCAGGGCACAGGGAACACTGTTCCATATGCTGTAGCCTTTGAAGAATAGAGCCAGACCTCCTGATCTCATAGTCTTGGGAGTGGATTATCTTGGATTCACCATGAGGTCAACTACACTAAGTTTCCCAGTTAAAGTTTAGGGCAAAGTTTTTTGAGTGCTGTAGCAAGTAAGGAGTAATCTTTACCTCACCAGTTCTCATTCCCTTGCATAAAGACCTTCCTACTATTGCAGATGGTAAGACAGGGAGAAGGCTATCACTCCAGAACACACACTACCTCATGGCAGACTAGTGGTGGGTCCAGTTGCTCATGCCCTCAGGCAGACTAAATTGAACATTCTCCACCAGGGCCACTTCAACTGTGTTGCACAGACATGGTGCTGGACATGTTCTCCCAATCACTGCAGTCAATGATATACAAGTCATAGAGGTATTCCACTCTTGACCCTAGGGCCAGCTCTCTTTGCTCTTGCAGGCAACAGGTAAAAAGTTACTTTGTTTTTGGTTGTGATTTTATATCAGTCAGGGTAAGTGCAGATATCAGTCTTTCCTTCCTCCTACTTTAGTTTGATGGTTGAATTAGTAGACAAAGCTGTTTTATGCCTAGAATACATAAAACTCCACACAAATTTAGTGTATCTAATTTATGTTCAGGTATTTTATTCCCTGTGTCTTGAGATTTCTGAAGGGTGATACATATGGAACTATTTGTATTCTTCTATATGCAGACATCCAGTTAAACCAGGACCATTTGCTAAAGATGTGTTTATTGTCCATCCACAAAATGGCTTGTGTGAGATGGACCTATTATCCTACATATATGTAAAAGTTATACAGTTTGTTCTTCATGTGGGAAGCCTAACATCTGAAATTCATGAATTTTGCCTGTTTTTTAAACTCTAGTAAAAATAATACAATATTAATCACTTACTAGTTTATATATAATTATTCTTTTTTATTCAAAGTATATTGAATCTTACATGTTGAAATTAAACTAATTCATAGCTGTGTACAATGTCTGCATTTTAAGCTAAGAAAGATTTGCTGCAGGATTTGCACAAAAGACAGGTTATGTTTTTTAGAGCTTAGTTCAATTTTTGTGCAAAAACAGACCAATGAATAGTAGGACAGCAAATTAAATGACTGACTCTCACAATAGCACCTAAGAAGTACTATACAAGATCACTGAGAGCCACACCTTTCATCAAACTAGCTGCTGGGTGGGAAATGTTCTATATTTTTCACAGTGAAGATTAGAAGATGATTTTATAGATAGGTCAACTACATATTATTTCTTTCCTAATATTTTTCTGTTCCTTCTTAAATGTGAATATTTATACAAATTATCATTCACTTCTTCCTACAACTCACTGTTCCAAATTTTATCCCATTGACAAAAACTGTAATTAGATATTAGTAATGAACAAGATAATGTAGGAACAAGATACAGATGTACAACCATGGAAATGATTTTGAGCAGCCTTGAATCTATGACTCATAAAATTTGAATTGGTCATGTTTCAACATTTTAATTCACAGTCACCATATGTAATGTCTTAATTTATGCACCCACTTTTAACAAACCTTTTTGTGCAAATGGAAATGTTATCACTTTTAAATAAAATGTAAAATGCATATTTCAAGATCAAATGAGTATCCTCAGGAAATGCAGCAGAAATGTCCATCAAATACTCATTTCAATATTCAGGTATGCTCTCCATTGATAGAAATTACAAAATACAAGGTCCTGATGAAAAATTAAGGACATCTTGAACTTATCTGTGTTAAAATCATGTGATAGTTATAAAAGCAAACATAATCATCAGGAGAATCTTTACATTTGTTTTCAAATTCTATAATCAATAGCAATTTCATATTCCACATGAGAAAGATAAAAACAAAAGTACTTTATACAGAATATTTTATATAATTTGAAATTTTAAAATAATATATTCCAATGGGAGCTAGTTTGGATGATTTTCTTTTTTGAATGTTATTCCATGGCTATTATTTCCTTGAAGTGACTATCAATGCAACGATTCTTCAAATTATTTGTATTTCTATGTTCTTTAATCATAGATTAGGGTCACTGATAAGTTTTTCATGAAAAATTGGTCTATATTCTCAGATTATTTTCCTATAATATTTAAATTATTATGTTAAATGCAGAGTCAATGTATTCCATCATTCACGTACATAACAGTATGCCACACAAGCAGTTCTCATTGCTGTATATATCATGTTCCTGAGACTCTCAGATACAATTTGATTCATCAAAATAAATCCAAAATATTTTAAAATGTTTCTTTCTTTATGTGTTCATAATTTAGAGCAATACAAGACTTACATAGCACAGGGAACCATGATGTTGGAGTTAGCTTGGCTGCATTGCCTTGAGAGTCATGAGTCCTAAGTTTCTCAGGTTAGAGTCTGTGGCTCCTAGTGTACAATGCATCTCATGTTCATCAGAGGTTGAAGTACTTCTTCAGCACTGACATGTGCAGGTTTCTTTGTGACCCTCTGGAAAACAAAGTAACATTGGAAGCATGACAGGACCATTGGTTTCATACATTAATCTTGTGTACCATCTATAACTCGAAGAACCATTTTATCCTGGCAAGTCAAACTGAATTAATCATAACAACCACCATTATATTCTTTTTTATATTAAGGTAGGAAATGTCTTATTGCTCTCAAGAAAAATATCACAGTCAGAGTCTTGTTGTGGATTCTCAAACCTGGCCTTCTTCAATTCCTTGTACACTTAACAGGATGTTTGATTCAGTATGTAAGTATGGGTGCTCACATCGCTACAAGTCAGGAAGTAAAAATACTTTTTTGAAAAAGTATTGCAGAAATGAAGATGTTACTCAATTTTTTGGAACAGAATGTTTTGTTGTAAAATCTTAATAATGAAGTGCATTTTCATTTTGGAGCAGAGGACTTTAGTTTTCCATATTTCAATTTTAACTAGAGTAAATTTATATTACTTCCCTGTAATTATTCTCAGGCTTCTTCAAGTTGACCACACTGAAACCTCTCTAACATCCCCTCTGAATTTGATGGTCTCCTGTTTATGCTGCTTGTGTGTATATAGTATAAAGGCTGATGATGTGGCATGAGACAGCACATAATTGTTATAATTTGCCACAGTTATTATGAAATTATGTCTGCTGTAAAAGTGGAACTGGTCTTGAATCTTAACACACACAGCCTTTATATCTTAAGCAGCACAATAGCTGGGAAACTACATACCCTCCATGCTGCTAAAGTTTACATCCTGCAAATAACTCCATGTTTCTACTCACTAGTATCTGTGTTACATCTTAGCTGCTGTTGATCCAATAAAGCAGCATTCAGGGCCACACTTTCTCAGCTGCTTTTTATGGCAGCTTTGCCTGTCTGTACTGCACTTTTTTCAATCATGGTGTTTCATTTGTCTTCCTTCCTCCTTGTTGTCCCAAGTCCAGGAATCCTAAATCCTGCCTCTGTCTCTTCTTTCCAACTATTGGCTGCTGATGTCTTTATTTACCCATCAAAATTAACAGGGGACAGGTAAACTGATTTAGGGACCCAATTAACATTAAAATGTGAATGTAAATGTATATGTATATAATATTCTGATTATGCTGCTTGTATGTGCATATGGAATGACACAGACAATAAATGTAACATCATATTTGATATATATATATATATTAAATATATATATATATTCTCTAAAACTGGAACAGGTCTTCTGGTCTTGAATCTTGAATGAGAAGATCATAGAGCTGTGACATCATTCCTTTACTTCTGTCTGTACAACATAAAAATTATTCATGTTCATTACTTGTTGATATAATGGATAGAACATTGTGAGATGCATCAACACATTGTAGACATCTCTAGTTACACCCGCCTTTTGTACATAGTTTTATGGTCATGAGTCTTATTTCTAACAATGAATTCAAAACTCAGGTTAATGTCATTTGTAATATTTACGTTAATAATTTGTTCATTTTTTAGAATAGGAATGGATTTGAGCACAGTCTTCCATTACACCACTCAACATAGTTTCTAGTATTGGGAAAAATAAATGGACTCATCACATGCAGAATGCAATGGATTTACCATGCCTTGAGAACACAAATCATTATTGTGGAATGTCTCGTACCCCATAATTATAATGATTTTTATTTTCTTTGTCTTAATTGGGGCAGCTGTACTAACACTAGCCACTTATCTTCTAAAGGTGATTAATTCATCCTTAAGATTACAGGTCCAATACTTTTATATTGCATACCACATAGACTGTAATTCTATATATGCAATACTGAACACTAGCATCAGTTCAAAAGTAACGATTGTAAAAAAACAATATCACGTACTTAGTTTATCTTAAAATGTTTCAAGTGTACCAGTGAATATGTGTTAGTGTTCCAGAAGGTCTACGTTTGTTACAGGATTCTTTCTGGTGAAAGGATACGTGTTCTGCTCATTGTAGAAAGACTAATGATCTACCCCTGATATTAATTCCCACTGGAATAAATGTGGCTCACCTGATACAGAAGTTGTTGCCATTTCCTCATAGTTATTTGAAAATTTGTTATACATGAGGATCATACCACTCCCATTGTCTCCAAATTATTTTATATCATTCATATCCAAGTAGATGGTGAGTAACCTCCCTGAAATAGTAAATGGAAGGTTCAATAGATCAGATGACATAACTAATCATTCCCATGTTTTAAATCCTGCATCTGCTCACCTCGCTGGTTATATTCCCAGCATTTTCTTGTGACTGGTGAATTTCTTAATTGTATAAAATTATTATTTCATAATAATTGAACTGATTTTTTAGAAGAGTTAATAAAATGAAATCTTTTTTTTTTAAAAAGCTGTATTTTTCATGAACAAGCTGTGTATTAATTTAGGAATATCATTAGTTAATATAATATAACGTAATAATTCAGTATTGACATTTCTTTTGCCTTCATCCTCATATTCATTTCAAATTCTTTAGGAATTATTTTCATGCACAATGAGATCGCAGGCTGATCTAATGTAAATAGAATCATGCAACTTCTTATCTCATCCAATGTTGGGAGAGGTGATGATTCCCTAATCGGTGCTTCATTGTGTAGAATAAGAAGACAAGAGCCAATTGCTAAATGAAGGGTAACGGTGGGACTTCTGGGTCTGAAGAACAGGAGAGGAGACGCAGTTTAAGAGCAGGCTTTTTCAGCCAGTCTTTGGAATGAGAAGCATTCAACAATCATGTAATGTCTAGGGGTAGGTAGAACCCATTGCCTTCTCTACCAGTAGATGGCTCTTTTCGGCTGGCTGATAAGGATATTACATGAGATTCTCCTCCCAGCTATTGTGTTATGTGGCAAATTCTATGATAATAAACTGTCAATGTTTTTCTTCCCTGGAACAAAGTTGGAAAGAGGAAGTGGTAAGCCAGGGAAGTAAGCAACCATTGGTGAAAATAGCTAACAGAAACAAAAGAAATGACAAAAGGAAATAATGGAGTGGGAACAGCAGCTTCTTGCTTTCCCAGTTTGGGGGTTGGTTCCGATCATTATGAAGCTAAACCTGGACAGAATTGGGGAGTGATCACACCTCCCAGGAAAGACACCAGCCTGGAGGTTGGCAGAGGTATACCTGGAGGAGCACACAAGTCAGAAGTGGGAGCTGTGGCAGCCACAGCCTTCGGATGAGCAAAGCCTGAATTGAGGACCCAGTCCCAGGCAAAGTTGGAAGCTTACTTTTAAAATTACATGCACTATCCTTGAATAGAGTCATCAGAACAGAAACGGCAATATATGAAAACTACACACTAAAGCAATAAACCAATCAAATTAAAAACGATATCAAAAGATAGAACGATCTTCCTTACTCATGGATTGGAAGGATTAACATAGTAAAAATGACCGTCATACAAGTAGAAATCTACAAATTCAGCACAATCCCCGTCAAAATTCCAACACAATTCTACACAGATACTGAAAGAAAAATTCTCAACTTCCTATCGAAAAACAAAACCCAGGTTAGACAAAATGATAGGGAAGAGTCAGAGAAATTCTGGAGAAATCACCATCCCTGACCTTCAGCTGTACTACATCATGGAAGCAATAACAACTGTATGAAACAGACAGATGGATCAAATAAATCCAATCAAACACCCAGAAATAAACTCATACACCTACAGGAATTTGATTATTGACAAAGAAACCAAAACTACAAAATGAAACAGGAGAGTATCTTCAAAAAGGGTTATGCACCTACAGGATGTCTATTATTAGAAAAATATAAATATATTTCTATTTTTACTCCAGACACAATTTAAATCCAAATTAATCAAAGATCTCAACTAAAACAAATACATTGAATAGAAACTGGGAAACAGACTTTAAGACATCATGATGGGAGAAAATTTCCTGAACAGAACACTATTGATGAACTGAAACTGAAACTGAAACAATCCAGCTATACCCCTCTGGACATACTCCCAAAAGATGCTCCAACCAAACACAAGGAAATGTACTCCTCTATGGTCACAGCAGCCTTATTTGTAATAATTCCCTTCCCTATCTCTTTTGATTAATTTTGATTGAACGCGTATTTTAAATGTTAGAGTGGCTACTCTGTTTGCTTGGAAAATTGTTTTCTACACCGTTAGTCTAATGTAATGTCTATCTTCATTAATGAGGTATGTTTATTGTATGAAGCAGAGGATGGATCCTGTTTTGCATCCATTCTGTTAGCCTTTGTCTTGTTAGTTGCTAATTGAGTCCACTGATGTTCAGAGATATTAATAACCATGGATTGTTAATATATGTTATTTTTATTTTGGTGGTGTTAGGGTGTGTGTGTGTGTGTGTGTGTGTGTGTGTGTGTTGCCTTGTTTTTATTTGTATGAAATTACTTCTGTGTTTTCTTTCATGTATCTAATTCTTGGATATAGTTTGTCTTTTAGGATTTTTTGAAGGTGTAGATTGTTCGATTGATATTGTTTAAATTATAATTGGACTAGAAATGCCATGTAATATTCAACCATATTGATTGAGAATTTTTGTGGATACAGTAGTCTCCATTAGTATCTGATGGCTTTTTTTTTTATGTGTATAAGAGGTTTCAGTATATCTATCATTGTCTTTCTACCCACATTTCCCCTTGCCACTTTTAATATTCTTCCTTTGTTATATAGAGTTTACATTTGGTCATTATTTGGTAAGAGGATTTTCTTTCTGGCCTAGACTAATGGTTATTCAATAAGCTTCAACCGTGTTTATAGGCATCTGGTTCTTGAGGAAAGGAAAAGTTTTCTTCCAAGGATTTTTGAGATTATTTTCTGGGTCTTAGAACACAGGAAATACTCTGTACACCTTTCAAAACTCATTTAATTGCATTTTCTTATATTTTGTTAAGGGCGTTTTTTGATTTCTCTTTAAAGAATTCTACCTATATGATTGAATTTTCTTATATTTATTTGGGGGCGGCTTATTGGTTTTCCCTTTAAAAGTTTCTATATTATAAGATTTGGTTTAAGATCATTTCCTTCTGCTTGGGTTGTTTTAGGATATCTAGAGATTACTGTATTGGAAAAGATGTGCTTTGAAGGTATAATTTTTTCAGGGTTTTATTTCTTGTGTACTTTCAAGGGCATTTAGTGTTCTGGATGGCATTGTTTCCTGGATATTCCTGTTGTAGATATTAGGATCAATAAAGATTCTGTGATGGCTGCCCTCTGATGGTTACCTTCAGCTGTATGGTTCTGAATCAGAAGGTATTTTTGGCTCATGATTCACTGGTCTTTTGAAGGTGGCAAAGAGTTGGCAGGAGAATGGAGGTCTAGCATGGTAATCAGGTTCAGGGATTCTGGGTGTGCCCCAGAGGACTCAGTGAGTGGTGGAGATTGGTGGGGAAAGAGAAATTAACCCATATGTTTCAGAGTCCACAGGTCTGTTGGAGGTGAGTGGACAATTGGCAGGAGTCTGGAGTGCACAGGGGAAGTCAGACAGTTCCAGGCAGCTTGAGTTCTCCAGAGGATTCATCAAGCCGGGAATGACATGCCATTTCTTCCTTCCTTTCATCTTTCCTTCATTTCTTCCTTTCTCCCTTTGTTTCTTTCTATCTTATTTCTTTCTTTCTTTCTTTCTTTCTTTCTTTCTTTCTTTCTTCCTTATTTTTCCTTTCTTGATCTGGGCCCATTCACTCTGCCCAAACGATATACTTATTTATTATATATAAGTACACTGTAGTTGTCTTCAGACATATCAGAAAAAGGGCATTAGATATCATTACAGATGGTTATGAGAAACTGGTGATTTGCTAGGATTAGAACTCAGGACCTTCAAAGAGCAGCCAGTGCTCTAAACCACTGAGCCATCTCTCCAGTTTGACATGCCATTTCTTACTGCTTATGAATTTTTATGGTCCAAATAATAACATAACAGATCAAAATAAATAGTAATATTTGAACCTCACTCTCAATTTTTCATTACAAAAGATAGAAGTTTACCATCTCATATTGTCCTTTAAAGTTAAATAATTTGTTTCTTGCACATTCTTACAATAAATATTAGCTGAAACTTCCCTGACTGAAATGTAATAGAGAAAATATAGCAATGTCAGTTGATATCCTGGACTGACTGCCAAACAGGACATGTTGACCAAAAGCAAAAGCAATAAATATTGCAGATTGAAGACAATTTATGTTGCATTTTGTTCAGAAAGGGAAATACACGAAATGCAGTGTAATCAATGTTCTATCCAACAAATGAATTAGTTCTAATTCCTGAAAGAGGGATGACCCAAGAAGTGGCAAAATGAAGATTTTGTTGTTAACTGATGTAATTAGCACTTTTGATACTAAAGTATTACCTCCTTCAGAGGTGGAACAAGCAGATTTATTTGTGTGTGTGTGTGTGTGTGTGTGTGTGTGTGAGATAGAGAGAGAGAGAGAGAGAGAGAGAAACAAACAGACAGAGAGACTGAGATTGAGACAGAGAGACAGAAACAGAAACAGAGAGACAAAAAGAGAGAGAGAGAGAGTTGCCAGTCAACTATGGCAATTTGGTAAGCACGTTGTTTCACTCATATATGTATCAAGTTCATTCCACTACTTTCCTGGTCTGAAATTGTACATATCTACAATAATACCTGCTTGTTACATTTAAATAAGTGTTATGACTAAAAGATTTATGCACCCATATAATTATATATTTAGATAAAATTATTTTGCACATTAATAAATATTTTACATTGACTCAATTATATATTCCCCATTTAATGCTGTTTACAATATTTGAATTGGTATTACAATACAGTCTGCATTTATAATTGTTATATTCACAGTAATTTTACTCATCAGAAAGAACAGTTTTAAAATCTTGTGGTTTTAACTTTGCTTTACATTGTAATTATAAATTATAGTTATATGTTTGTGCATTAATAATTTTATATATAAATCTCATTGATAGAATTTTTTACAGTTTTAAAAATGAACATACAATATATGTAATAATAATATACATAATATGCATATATATAATATATGTATACATAAGTTAATATGAATTCATTTTTTCCCAAATCAAAATGAATTATAAGTCAGAATATCTGTCTCACTCAGTGTAATCCAGCAGAATGCTGTGAGTATCAATCTTTTATATTGGATTGACTTAAAGCACAACTGTAGATTTCAAAATACATAGCAATAGAGGTATTATAAAATCCAATGAAATGAGGGCAGTTTTCAATGTCCGATATGGAAACCCATATGTTATATTAAAGATGCAGTGAATAAAATTTAATATCTACAAAAATTCTGGTCTGTTTGATATGGCTGTGCACATCTCTGTCATTCACAATCCCCATGGTTACATTTTGTTTGAACGTGTATTTTCAGAAATTCTGTCATATACGTAAAGTAATTTATTACTGTGCTCCTCTATGTCTAACACTGTTGATGGAAAGTTTCCAACTATAAAGGTTCTTCACTAGTGTGTCCTTGTTTATAGCTAATGCATGAATGTAGGGATAATAGAGACATTTGTACAGTTCATTGAATCTATATTAATATTTCTTTGTCTTTACAAGGAAGCGTTCTAGCTATTCCTGTTCCTATATATTTGGCAGTAGATTAATTTTGCCCAATAGACATTTTAGCCAGAACTTGGATGTTATGAAAAACAGTAGTAAAGAGCATTGCTAGAGGAAATGCAATGGACTGAATCTTACATTTAAAGTGATATTTATTTATTAAAAATGTTGAAAACATTCTGGAGTGATTGTGAAATTTCATTTTTCAATTGATATTATGCCTCACAAAATGACTATGTTTATGATGAAATGTCCATATTTATAATGATAGAGATTTGTCATTTATACCTATATGAGTATTGATATCACACCAAAGACTATCATCATGAATCAGATATTTTTGGAAAAAAAATAAAAGAAAATAATATAGAAAAAATATGAAATATTTGAAGATATTTATTGACAAATGATTCATAAAATGAAGACAAATATAGAAAAATTTAAAAATATTTTAAACAGGCCAAATTTATTGATATAAATGAAGACAAATATAGTAAACATTTATGAAAAATAAGATACTGTTGGCCAGCCTCTACTCCTCCTCTTCTCTCTTCTCTGTCTCTCTGTGTCTCTCTCTCTCCCTCTCTCTCTCTCTCCTCCCACCTTCCTCTGTCTCTACTACCCTATCAGCTCCCCTCCCCAAGCCCTGAAAAATATGTTTTCTGTACTAGACCAACCTGTGTCTTGTCCCTCTGGGGGAAGACATGCCTCATCATGGGCCCACAGAGGCATCTCCATCTCTCACACCTGAGAACACGTTCACAAAACATATTCCTACTATTCTTCCCTTTTTATAATACACAAGTGGAGCAGACATGGAACCAAATCAAGACATTACCTACCACAGAATCTTCAGAGTCAAAATAGCAATGGCCCTGATAAGAGTATTTAAACTTCCCACTGAAATTTCACAGGCCAGTCCTCTATTTTCTGCACTGGACTCAACAGTATCTTGAAACTCCTACACAACAGCCCACAAAGCTCTTAACACCAAATGTATCTTCTAACTCAAAGTCCAAAAGTCCTACCACAGTCTTCCCCAAAAAATAGTCAGGTTGTCACAGGAATTCCCCACTATGCTGGTACCAATTTATCTTAGTCAGGGTTTCTATTCCTGCACAAACATCATGACCAAGATGCAAGTTGGGGATGAAAGGGTTTATTGAGCTTAAACCTCCATACTGCCCTTCATCATGAAAGGAAGTCTGGACTGGAACTCAAGCAGGTCAACGAGCAGGAGATGATGCAAAGGCCAAGGAGTAATGCTGCATACTGGCTCACTTGCTTCTCTTGGCTTGCTCAACCTGCTTTCTTATAGAACCCAAGACTACCAGCCCAAAGATGGTACCACTCACAAAGGGCCCTTCCTCCATGATCACTAATTGAGAAAATGCCTTACAGCTGGATCTCATGAAGGCATCTTCTCAACCGAAACTCCTTTCTCTGTGATAATTCCATCTTCTGTCAAGTTGACACACAAAACTAGTTAGTACACAGATCATATATAATAAGCACCATCATGGGAGCCATGGAACATTTGTCTTAGGCACCATCATGGGCTCATGGAATATCAATTAAAGGAGACAACATAGTGTCCTGGGCCATATAGAATGGACATCATCATGATCTTCTGGAGGGAATATATAATAGGCACCATCACGCTGTTCTGGAACTTAGAAAACAGGTGCCATCATGGAGTCATGTCTTGAAGAATGGAGATCCTGTGCATAGTGGACACTCACAGTGACACAAGAGATGAATAAAATAAGTAACTTAATTTAACATTAGATAAAATGAAATTAATTTAATAGTAATTTAATGTGTATTGAAATGAAATTCTTTTAACAGTAATGTAATTTAACATTTATTTAAATAAAATTAATTTAATATTAATTTAACATTAATTTAAATGATGTATATTTAAAGACTTATGTCCACTGGTACATGCGTGCCTGCATGGTTGCAACAAATCCACTGGAACTGGAAATACAAACAGGTATGAGCCCCCAGGCGTGTGCTGGAAATTAGAGCCAGGTACTCAGGGAAAGCAGGCAGAGCTCTAATCACCGGGAAATCTTTCTGGTATCAAGATTTTTATTACTTTGAAACATGCAGTATGTAATATTAAGCTCTATGCATTTTATTTTATCTACAGAGTTTCCCTGTTGCTTCTTAGGCCCTACCTGACAAACAATGGCTACTGTGTTCTTCCCCATGCAGACACCACCGTTAGTCGTCTGTGAGTAAGCTGTTGAGTAAAACCGAGCATATCCGGATAGTAACAGGCAGGCTCCTTTGAAAATATTTAATTTGATCCTGCAGTCTTCACACTACAGAGAAAGGTGACTTCTTCCTAGCAGAGATGAGTCACTACATAGTAGGACTTGAAAGTATTCTGATAGATGATGGTAAAATAAGACAGTGCACTGCAGGGTTCCCATAATGCACTGGGCCATTCCACACCAATTATCAATTAAGATAGTGTGTTGGAACCTTTTATTTTTTCATGCAATTTCTCTCCTTACCAGCTGTCAATCAAGATTATGAACTGCAGGGTTCCCACAATTCCGTGAACTTCATACACAAACAGTCAATCATGATAGTGCACTGGAGGGTTTCCACAGTTTGTATGTTATGTATGTATGTATATATATATATATATATATATATATATATATATATATATATAAAATTATAAAATTGTATTTATTTTAGATACACCTGACATATTTCAGAATATAGACATATGTTATATAGTACATACAGTTCAATGTGTGTATGTTCTTAGCTGCTGTGCTGTCTCACTAGCCATATGCTTAAAAATGATTCATTTATCATTATTTTATGTGCCTTGTGGTCTTGACTGTATAAGTGTCTCTATGAGGGCATCTGATCCCCTGTAACTCAAGTTATAAATAGGTGTGAGCAGCACTGTGGCTACTATGAATTGAAGGCAGGTCCTCTGTCTAAGACCACACTGTGGGCTCGTTCTGTGCTAGAGTCTGGAGATGCAAACTCCAGTCCAGCAGCCTGCAGGACAACTTGCCACCCACTGAGCCATGACCACAGCTCCAAAGTCTCGAATATACCTCATCTCACTGTTTTCTACTTATGCATAGTTTTGGAACTGCAGAAGTCACTGACTTGCTCAGGGATGAATGTAAAAAAATATTTTATTTTATTTTAATTTATTTATCACACACACTACTCACACACATTGATGCACATCAATAAACATTATCATTTCCATGTATGAATGTATTCTATACATTAAGTACATGCATTAACCAATAAGTTGATGTACGTGAATCATCACATACATTGATTGCACATGTGAATATATATATATTTATATATATATAAATTTGCATTGTTTGCACACATTAATAAATATAAACATCAATACACATCAATATGCATTAATTATATTAATGCACACAGATTCAAATTAATTATTAAGTATGTGAATAACGTATATCCATGCACACGGATAAACATTATACTATGACATATGAAATTATTCTATTTATAGACTGTTTTCCACGCCCCCTACACACATATTACAATGCTTGCTTGAAAATGTGAGAAATGGTCTCCATTAGCCCTTTAACCTCACTGCTCCCAAGGATAAGATAAAATAAACCCAAACCAGGTCTCCATTTTCTTAAAGACTTTCTTGCTTCCTATAGGCACTTACAGGAAGGTGCCTTTCTCACAGGGCACAAAAATGATAAGCCCTACTATGCTCGTACCTCCTGACATTTACAGTGGGGGATCCATCAAAGAGGGGCACACAGCACACATCTCCATTCCCAGTAGGGATCTCAAGACCCTTCTGGTATGAGAGTGTCCTTTGGGTAAAGACCAAGAAAGAGTTGAAGAGTCACTTCTTTATGTCTCCCCTTGAACGTTATGCACACACCCTACACATTCTAAGAGTGAACACCAAAAGAGTGCTTGTCAATGCAAGGGGGGAACATGGAAATGATTGAACTCAGGGCTTCCTATAGGCTCGCCAATCGCTCCACCAACTGAGTCATATCCATAGATATTGTCTTGTTCTTTTTTCTGATTTATTATTATTATTATTATCATTATTATTATTATTATTATTATTATTATTATTACTCTGAGACTAGCCCTGAGTAACTCACAATGACTCATAATCTACTTTATTTAATCTCTTTACTGCAGATCTGAGGGCAACACCATCAGCCTAAAGGGTTTGTCTTTTGCTGGCTCCACTATTCCAGTCACCACTGCTAAACAGCTTATCACACCTTGATAGCTCTATTTTCTATCAGCAATATATCACATGTGTATTTCTACGATTTGAGAAGTTATTCAAAGATTAATTGTCTGTTTTATCATCTAGTGATCTTTGGGAAGATTTCAGCTAGGTAGATGGATTGTCTGAGTGCATCCCCAATCTCAGGTTCCATATTGTGATCAGGCCTGCAGACTCTTCCTGACTGTGTCTCCATGCACTTGACCTTGACATGGGTGCTCTTTCTAAATCCTGACCTAATTTCTCAGCAGTATTTTATGTCTACTCTTGATGAATACAGGTATGTTTAGGAAGAAGTAAAATCTCTGAGATAAGTTTGGAGAGCAAGCACTCAGGATCCCAGTGGGAAGTACTTATATGTTTCCTACTCCAACCAATCATATAGTGACATAGATATTTGACTTTAGAAGGATGAGGGGCTGAAAGTATTCACTGGTGTACCAGGAATGTATCTGGGAAAGGGCAATATAACTTCCATTGAGCTCTGAGGAGAGCTAGTTACTAAGGAGGCAAAGGCACTTCTCTGTGACATCATCAATCCCTTCCCTGGACATTCTGATGCATCCTGGAGAGTCCTGGCATTCTTTGTGATGTCACCTGTGTTAAATGAAAGCACCAACTCCCTTTGGGCCATTTTTGCAGTGCATTTACTGATCACCCACAGACATGTTGGCAACACTAAGCAGGTTACTTAGGAGAGGGAGAGAATGGCAAGCAGGGAAAGAATAAAAAGAAGGAAGCTTTCTTCCAGTCTCAGTGGAAATCAGCATGAAATATATATTCCTGGGGAAGTCACAGAGAGGTCTGGTCTGTGAATAGGGTCTTTCCTGAAGGAGGTTAGTAATATCTGGTTTTTCAATCATGTGGCAAATGAACTAGATTCCTCAGAAACATTCTGGACTTCCCTATGTGTTCTGGTTCCTGAATATTAAAAATTCCAGGACATTTGTTCATTCCATAGAGCAGCAGTTGCAAGACCAAACCTGTTGAGCTGAGACATTCTGGCTTTCACTCTTACAGGGCAGGAGGTTTTGAATGAGGAGAAAATGAAATCATCAGGAATCAGATGTGTTTGAAGTCCTCAAAAGGACATCATCTTCCTTACCTCAGTGAATCCCTTTAAATTGAGTGACTGTCTGACATTAACAACAGGAAGAAAAATGTGTTCCTTGACAAGTCCTTATGTCCTCAAGCTTTAGAGTACAACAATTATTACTGTCCCTCCCTGGCTGTGGCCTTCGTTGATATCAGAATCAAACGGTGTGGGTGGAAGGTTGTTCTCTATTGCAGTCACAGCCTTTCAAGAGCAGTGGACCATGATGGAGACTGGCTCTTTCTTGCCTACTCTGGGTGTCCTGTACTGTCCCTGAATTGACTTGGTTAGTCAAATGAACATGAGATGTTCCTGCTTTGTTTCACGAATTAAAGTCAGTAGCCTGGAGTTATCTAGCAAGAGATCTGGGCACCTGCATACCCTCTGAGAGCTTGTGGACTATTCTCATTTTCTCCTTGTTTCTGAAACCCACTGGCTTTGGATGCTACTCAGTCAAGTTGAATCCTCTTCAACTTTGAATAATACAGAGGATGCTCTGTACTTGGACGTCTGAGACATGTTCTGGAGGACGCAGCAGTATCCAAATTTCTGGGATAGCACAAACACGTAAAAGGGAGAAGTCAGCTAAGAAGCACTGAACTGTCCTCTCAAAATGGGGCCAAAATTTCGTTATGGTGTCTAGGTTGCAGGCATACACACTTTTTCACATAATTGTATAGGACTCATGGTGGCAGATTTTTCAACCTATATGACTTGTCCCTATGCATGTGTTCTTGTGCTCATCTCAATACGGAGGCTGCTTAGCAGCTGCCATCACCCCTAACTCTTTTGATATAGAAAGAGATGAAGAAAAAAGTTGAGAGGCTGACCCTTCTTTTGCACATGATGACCAGTGAGAGAAACGTTCTATGAGATTTCAGAATCATCACCAATTAAGTCGTCTGGGACAATAGGTATTCATTCTTTCAAATGACATGGTGATGATATTGGGTCCACAATGTCAGCCTCTTCTTAATCTTGAGTACTAGTAGGCTGTAACTCCAGGGTGTCCTCATGTGTTCAGTCCTGCAGGACTTTGTTATTCCTGAGGAGAGAGGAGGACTAAGCCTGAAAAGAAAAACTGGTGAGAGAAAAGAGGGAGGCTGAATAAAGTTCCTTCTAGGTCTCAGGTCTCAGCTTTATTCTTGACACACGTTTGCTTTTAAAGAAAAAATAAAAATACAGGGATGGGAAAGGAGGCTCATGCTCCCCCCCTCAATTGTCAGACCATCTGGCGTCAATTGTTTTGTGGTCGGTCTATCTCCTGAAAGTAGGAAGGATGGCTTATCTTGCAGAAACACAGTTAGTTCTCAGATCTTCAGGGAAGTTGTGAAGGGCCTGACTCCGATGTCTCTAGCTTATCTTGTACAAATACACCTGGCTCTCAGAAAGTCTCAGATTCCCAAGGACAGTGTGGAGGCCCCAGAAGGTTTCCAGGAAGGGTTTTCAGATTCTCAAGGACATTGTGGAGGCCCAGGCTGATTACCAAGGAGGGTGTTGGGCACTGGCTCCCAACAGTAGAACTCCTGGGATGTCACAGGATCAGGAAATGGATGCCCTGAGTGTAGAATTCCTGGGATATCTCAGGCTGTGGAGTCAGATGCCCTGAGTGTAGAATTCCTGGGATGTCTCAGGCTATGGAATTAGATGCCCTGTATTTAGATCTCCAGGGATGTCTCAGACTGTGGAGTCAGATTCCCATGCTGTAGATGTACTGGGATGTCTCATGCTGTGGAGTGAGATGCCCTGAGTATAGATCTCCTAGTATGCCTCAGGATGTGGAGTCAGATGCCCTGAGAGTAGATCTCCTGGAATGCCTCAGGTTATGGGGTCATATGCCCTGAGTGTAGAACCCCTGGGATGCTTCAGGATGTGGGTCAGATGCCCTGAGTGTAGATATCCTGGAATATCTCAGGCTGTGGATTCTAATGCTTTGTGTGTAGAACTCCTGGGATGACTCAGGCTGTGGAATCAGATGCCCTGAGTGTAGAAATACTGGGATGTCTAAGGATGTGGAGTCAGATGCCCTGAGTGTAGATCACCTGGGATGTCTCAGGATGTGGAGTCACATGCCCTGAGTTTAGATTTTTGAGATGTATCAGGATGTGGAGTCAGCTGTGTTACTGGTGAGTCTCTGTACTTGACTGGCAGGTTATTATGTGCTGGAAGCCTCAAGAATGATCTTGATCCCACTTGGTCTATCTCAATATCTAAGTCTGGGCCTCATTACTCCTCCTATATGGTCTTGTATATATAAAAATACTGTCCTGTGCATTTCTTTTGTATTCTCTGTCTCTCTCTCTCTTTCTTTCCCACTCTCTCTCTCTTTTTTTCTCTCCTTTGTCTGTCTTTCTGTCTGTCTATCTAGCTATCTATCTTTCTATGATCTAGCTATCTGTCTGTCTATCTATGTATCTATCTATCTCCATGTTTCCTTCTGTGCATGCTTCTGGTTATCTGTGTCTCTTCATGCATGTTGAATGTCTGTGTATATATGTTGAGTTCCTGCACAAGCTCATATGCACATGTACCATAAGCACATGCATACATATCAAAGTAACTGAGTGTTCTTTGAGGTCTTGTTGAAAAATCATCCATTAGATTCTATAGTAGAATCTGCATTTGCTGTTTTTATACAGGATGGATCCCCAGAACAGGCAGTCTCTTGATGGTCTTTCCTTCAGTCTCTGCTCCACTCTTGTAACCATCTTTCCTTTAGACAGCAACCATTCTGGCTCAACATTCTGAAGATTGATGGGTGGTCCCATCCTTCAAATGGAGATCATGCCTAACCTCTGGGTATGGTCTCTATGGGCTTTCTCTCCACTTTATAGTTAATTCCATCTATTGATATCCCTGTTGGCTCCTAGAAAGATCATGCTATCCTGGTCTCTGAAACTTTCTAATGGCTACTCCTATTTCCCTATTCCCCTATACTACACACTTCAGTTAAATTTACTGACCTCTGTAAACTGCTGTGTCCTCCCATACCTGATTCTGTCCCTCTTTTCCACCTCCCCCTTCACTTACTTCCAACTCCTTACCACCTTCTACCTCTCCTAGTTATATCTCCCCTTCTAAGTTGGACTGAAGCATCCTCACTTTTGTCTTTCTTCTTCTTGAGTTTCATATGGTCTGTGAGTTGTGTAGTGAGTATTCCAAAGTATTTGCCTAATATTCACTTCTCAGCGAGTACATATGAAGTCTGTTGCATTGTGACTGGGATAACTCATTTTATATGGACAGCATACAATGAAAAGGACAGTTTGAATTAGGCCAGTATAGTGACTTGTAAGTAGCTCACAGCAGTTCTTTGTAAAAAACAATTGTAACCATTTTTCCTAACCTTAGTAATGGACAACATTTGTATAGATCTCACGTCTGTCTGTCTACTTTTCAGTTGGATTTGGTGTGCATAATTATTCTATTATATCTGACTTTCCTACTTCTTTCTCCTTGAAGTAATGATTTTTAAGCAATTAAAAACTGGGGTATAGGAGCATGGCACACCACAGTCCTAATGGCCAAAGTGCATGATGTGTGTTCTCAACTTGAAAACAATGCAATATATGCACAATGAAAATTCTAGAGATCTGAGTGTGAAGTAAAATAAGTTAAACTTAATGTTCAAATAATAAGTTTGCAATTATTATTATTTTGGATACAGGCCTGGGAATACAGAAACCTGAAAATTTGTGAGGTGAATGTGGAGATCAAGAGAGAGTTAGAACGTGAAAAGAACATGTAAAGAGTGAGTGATGAAAGAATGTGAAGAGAGAAGAATGTGAAGACTATGTAAAGAGAGAATGTCAAAAATGATTGAAGTGAGACTATAAAGAGTGAGTGAGGAGAGAATGTGAAGAGTGAGTGAAGAAAGAACGTGAAGAGTGAGTGATGGGAGAATGTGAAGAGATAGTGACAAGAGAATGTTAAGAGAGAGTAAAATGTGAATGTAAAGAAGGAGTGAAGAGAGAATGTGAAGAGAGAGTGAGGAGAGAAGGTGAGGAGAGAGTGAAGAGAGAATGTGAGGTTGCATGGAGAATGTGTATGTGAGTGAAAGGAGAGTGTATGTGGTATGTGTGAGATATGTGTGAAGAGTGTGTGTAAGACTGAAAGGGGAACACATAGAGGTGTGTAGGAGTGAGAGTTCGAGAAAATCAAAGTGTGCAGGATAAAATCAGAGTGCACAGGAGAATGCAGAGTGTGTGCATCCCCTCAAGCTGTGAGTGAATGTGTGTATATGTTTGTGTGTGCGTGTGTGTGTGTGTGAGAGACAGAGAGGGAGAGAGAGAGAGAGAGAGAGAGAGAGAGAGAGAGAGAGAGAAAGAGAGAGAAAGAGAGAGAGGGAGAGAGAGGAGAGAGAAATATTAAGCCTTGAAAAATTGCTTGTCATCTTGCACCAAAAAAAGTATTCTGTGTATATTTCCCATACTTTCCCTGCTTCAAGTTGAGATCTCACATCCTGTGTTGAGGGTGGACCCAGGCTCTCCCTCAGGATTGTACTTTAAGTTCTACCCATTTACCTTGGAATTTCATGTATTTCATGTATTCATTGTTCTTAATAGCTGAGTAGTATTTCATTGTGTAAATGTAACACATTTTCTGTATCCATTCCTCTATTGAGGGACATCTGGGTTGTTTCCAGCTTGTGGCTATTATAAATATTGGTGCTTGTGGAGCTTGTGTCCTTATTACAGATTGGAGCAATTTTTGGATATATGCTCAAGTGTGGAATAGGTGTGTCCTCATCTCATACTATGTCCAACTATTTGAGGGACCAACAGACTGATTTCCAGATTGATTGTAACAGCTTGCAATCCCACCAGCAATAGAGGAGTATTCCTTTTTTCTCAACATACTTGCCAGCAACTACTGTCACTTGACCTTTTGACCTTAGCCATTCTGACTGGTGTGAGGTGGAATTTCAGGGTCATTTTGATTTGCATTTCCCTGATGACTGAGGATGTTGAACATTTCTTTAGATGCTTCATGGTAATTCTATGATTCTCAGTTGAGTATTCATTTAACTCTGCTTCCCATTTTTAATTTTGATTACTTGATTTTCTGGAGTCTAACGTCCTGAGTTGATGTTTATATTTAATATCATCTCTGTATTGGATGTAGGATTGGGAAAGATGTTTTCACAATCTGTTGGTTGCTATTTTGTTCTATTGACACATTTTTGCCTTACAGAAGCTTTTCAGATTTTTGTGGTCACACTTATCCATTTTTAGTCTTAGAGAATAAGCCATTGATGTTCTGTTCAAGAAATTTACTCCTTTGCCATTTTGTTCAATTCCCCACATGCTTCTCTATAAGATTCCATGATCAGTGACTAGACAAGGTTGTCCACTGTCTCCATATATATTCTATATAGTAGGTGAAATTCTAACCACATCATTCAGATGACAAAAAGGAGGTCATGGGGATCCAAACTGAAAAGGAAGAAGTCAAAATATCACTATTTGGAGATGATATTGTAGTATACATATGTGACCCACAAAAATTTCAAGAAAGAACTACTACAGCTGACAAATAATTTCAATAAGGTGGCTGAATATAAACTGAAATAAAATAACTCACTAGCTTTCCGATCCTGAAAGGATAAATGGGCTGAGCCAAAAATTAGGGAAATCATACCCTTCATAATAGTAAAAAAATAATATAAAATATCTTGGTGTGACTCTAACCAAGCAAGTGAAATACCTTTATGACAAGAATTACAAGTCCTTGAAGAACAAAATTGAAGAAGACCTTAGAAAATATATTTGGCCAGCCTCTACTTCTCTACTTTTCTCTTTTCTCTTCTCTTCTCTTCTCTTCTCTTCTCTTCTCTCTCTCTCTCTCTCTCTCTCTCTCTCTCTCTCTCTCTCTCTCCACCCTCCCCGTCTTCCTCTATTTCTACTGCCCTATCAACTCCTCTCCCCATGCCCTGAATAAACTCTATTTTATTCTCTACCATCCTATGACTGGTCCCTGAGGGAAAAGGGATGCCTCAGTTTGGGCCTGCAGAGGCGCCCCTTCTCCACACCTGATTATACTGCCACCATTAATATTCCTTCTCTTCCTGTCTTTTTATTAAACACAACAGGGGCAGACATGGAAAGAACTCAGAGACATCTCTTACCACAGCAGCACAGGCTGTACTCTGCCTCCATTCCTAGTTCATACTCTCCATCACCCCTCAGACTTCTCTACCTGTGTGGTCTGGGAAAGCTGATTTCCAAAATGCACTGGGCCCACCCACACCAACTGTCAATCATGAAAGTACACTGCAGGGTACCCACAATTCACTGGGCCCTCCCACACTGACTGTCTGTCATGGTAGTATACTGCAAGGTTTCCATAATGTACTATAACCTCCAACACAAAATGTCAATCATTAGAGTACAATGCAAGGTCCCTGCAATATTTATATTATGTATATATACTTATATTTATGTTTACATGCACAGTATATAATATATAGTATATTCAATACAGTATGTGTACTATGAAAATGTAATGTATTTAGGTATGTACAGATACGTATTATATAGTATATACAGTACAATGTATGTATTACATATCTTATGTACATATTTATATATAGATGCACAGTATAGAGAATTTGTAGTACAGCAAAATGTATGTAATGTATATCTACAATGTATATAGATTTATACAGATATATTATGTAGCATATATAGTACAATGTACATATTATACATATTTAATATATACATTTATGTATAGATATATAGTATATAGTAGGCATTATCATGGCAACGTAGAAGACACATAGTAGGCAGAATTTTGAGTTTCTGGGGCATGTATTAAAGGAAAGATAATTCTGGGACATACATAGTAGGCATCATTATGCTGCCCAGTAGCATGTAAATGAGGTATTATCATGGGCTTCTGATAAGTGTATAATAAACACCATAGTATAGGACTCCAGTATATAGATTATAAGCTCTATCATGGAGTGTTTGAAAATATAAATAGGTAGTCGAGCAGTGGTGATGCATGCCTTTGATCCCAGCACTTGGGAGGCAGAGGCAGTCGGATTTCTGAGTTCGGAGTCTATAGAGTGAGTTCCAGGACAGCCAGGGCTACACAGAGAAATCCTGTCTCAACAATTCCAAACAAACAAACAAACAAAAAAAACCCAACAACAACAACAAAAGAAAATATAAATAGGTCCCATCCTGGTGGCCTGGAATGTACATAATATGCAATATCCTGGAATCCTGTAGCATATATACCAGACACTCTCAAGAGGTGCATAAGCAAGTATAATAAAACTTGCCATGCGTGGGGTCTCAAATCTTCTAAAATACACATAATCATACAATAGACATACAATAATCATGCAATAGACATAAGTTCTGAGGTACATATATAATAGGTAACAGCAAGAGTTTTTGATCTTATAATAGGCAGCATTTCTAGTCACAGAGCATATATAATAAGAACCATCAGGGAAGCCATGGAATATACATCATGCACAACATCATGGCTCATGGAGGATCCATAACAGGGGTCATCATGGTGTCCTGGGCCACATAGAATGGACATCATCATTAACTTCTGAAAGGAATATATAGTAGGCATCATCATGGATTTTAGGGCATAGAAAACAGGAATCGTCATGCGGTTGGCCTTGAAAGACAGAGATCTTGTGCACAATAGACACTCACAAAGACACATAAACATGAGTAAAATATGTAATTTAATTTAACATTAACTTAAATGAAATTAATATAATAGAAATTTAATTTAACATTCATTTAAATGAAATTTATTTAATAATATTTTAAGTTAACTTTAATTAATTGGAATTAAATTACAATGGACACACAGATTCCGACTCAGTGCTAAAGACCTAGGAAATAAATGGGCCTCCCTTCCTGCCCTGTGATGATATGCCATTTTCCATTTCTTTGGAACAAAGGAGAGAATGATTCCTATCATACTTTGTTTTCTGTGTTTTATAGAAATCTCATGCCACCCAGGGATGAGATATTCTTCATGTAATGCAGACACTCACAGACACACACATGATAATAAAATAAGTAATTTAATTTAACATTAATTGAAAGGAAATTTAATTTAATATTAATTTAAATGAAATTTATTTAAAGACATGTCCACTGGTGCATGGATGCATGCATGATTGCAACAGATACCTTGGAACCGGAAATACTGCTGGGAATTGTAGCCAGGTACTCAGCAAAAGCAGACAGTGCTCTAAACACTGGGACATCTCATTGGTACCAATGTTTTTATTACTTTTTATACCTGCATATGAAGTATTAAGGTCTATGCATTTTATTTTATCTATGGAGTATCCCTGTTGGTTCTCAGAGCCTTCCTGACCAGGAATAGCCACTGTGTTTTTCTTCCCCATGCAGATAACATTGGTCCTCTGGGAGGAAGCTGGTGATTAGAGCAGAACACATCCGAATAGAACCAGGCAGGCTCTTTTGACAATATTTAATTTGATCCTGCAACCTTCTGCACACTACAGAAAAGGGTGGCTTCTCCCTAGCAGAGATGGGGCACTACATAGTAGGACTCTAATGTATTCCAATAGATTGTGGTAAAATAGGACACTGCCCTTCAGGGTTCCCAAAATTCACTGGACATCCCCACAACAACTGTCAGTCAAGACAGTGTGCTGTAGGGTTTTCTATCTAGCACTGTGACTTCCTCACCAACTGTCAGTCAAGATCATACACTGCAGAGATCCCACAATGTGAATGTTATGCACGCATATTTATACTTATTTTAAAACACATGACATATTGCAGAATATACACAATACAGCATCTATTTATGTATATATATGTGTGTGTGTTGATATACATTATATAGTATATATGTACGATGCAGTGTGCATATTACATATGTATAGTGACAGTTATGTAAAGACACATATTATGTATTTCATAGTATGAACAGTACAGTGTGTATATTATATGTGTAGAATGTATATAGTTATGTATAGATTTACATTATAATTTATATACTATATGTAGTACAGTGTATACTTTGTATGTGTAATGTATATATTATTTATATGACATATAATTAATATGAACCAGGCATTCATGGGAGACTCATCTAAGTCCTCAGTGAGAACATTGCGTGTTCTTAGCTGCTGAGTTGTCTCTCTAGCCATATGTTTAAAACATGATTCGTTTACTTTTATTTTATGATCCTTGGTGTATTGACTGCCCGAGTGTCCTTATCAGAGCATTGGATCTCCTGGAATTCCAGTTACAAGTTGGTGTGAGCAGCTCAGTGAATGCTGGGAATAGAACCTGGGTCCTCTGTCCAAGACCACACTGTGCGATCATTTCTGTGCCAGGATCTAGAGAACTAAACTTCAGTCCTCTGGTTTTAAGGACATCTTGTTGCCCACCAAGCCTGGTCCACAGCTTCAAGGTCTCCAAGATTCCTAATCACACTGTGTTCTCAGTATGCATAGTTATAATGCTGCAGAGGTCTCTCAGGTGCCCGGAGATAGATGGAAAATATTTATTTTATTTATTTATTTATTTTGTTCAAAGACAGGATACACATCCCTAATGAAGTAAGTTCTGACCTGTGGATCACACGGGTTTAAATTATCCAAGGCAATTTTCTGACCTCTCCAGAAGATCTCAGATTTTTAGCCATATTTAGAAGATCCAAGGAATTTTCCTGGCTTCTCCTGGGAACCAAAGCCCTTTTGTGGAAGTTCTTTGGTTTTAGTCCAAGTACAAGGGATTGAGGTCCAGAATTTTCCATCAATGTAGACCTGACAGCTAGATTCTCCCAACAGGCATCAGACCCTACTTGATACCCTATTTGAAATAATTTAAATAATAATAATTTAAATAATTTCCAGCCCAGGGAAAGGGCTTCACTTCCCATAGAGGCTTTTCCCTATATGATCCCTTTATAACCCCTATAAAATCATATATTCCTATATAATCCAATATAATCCCATATAATTCCTATATAATCCTAAATATCTTCTTATGTTACCCATTTAACCTGGTGTAATCCTATATATTCCTTATATAATCCCTATTTTTTCCCTATGTATTCTTATATAACCCTATATAATACTGCATAATCACTTTCTTCCTTTCCCTCTTCCTCTTTCTTTTGTACTTCTTCTCTTCTTTCTCTGAACACACACCCTTTATGCCTTTCTCTTTTCCCTCCCTCCCCATGGCAAGTTCCTTGGCCTCAATCTGGCAGGAAACCATCTTCACAATAAACCTACTTTACCATATTCTAACCTGGTTTCAATGGGCTATTTCCCCAGCAGAAAGATAACCTATCAGTAGCTTTAACAGGCTATCAAGGATCAAGGTCATTTTCTGGTCTCTTCAATAAATCCAAAGGCATTCTCTCTTGCCTCTCAGGGCCATGGAGAGACTGTTATGGCCTTTCCAGGGAATTCAACTCCGTTTTTTGGCTTTTCCAGTCGACCCAGCACCCTCCTTTCTATTGCTGAGGTGAAATCATTTTAAGCTTTAATCTTCCAGCCACATGAAGTGAACACTATCTGCATAACACAAGGATGTTCCTCAGGCTGCAAAGCAGACTGTCAGAAGAAATTGACTGGCCCACTCGGCCTGCATCTCCATCCCATCGGTATGGAGTAATACCATCACATCAGTAATAGATAGCCTAGACCCTGTTCCTCCATTTCCATCCCACCCCACAACCCTGGCACAGAGATGGTATGGCTAGAACCCTCTGCCTAGTTCTCCATCTGTTAAAATGTACTAAGACATGTTAATTATTACACACACTAATAACATTCATTAACACACACTGACGTAAGTTATTATTTACATTACATACATGTACGGATTCTATAAGCTAACTTTGATATGAATTTGTCAATGAACTGATATATTTTAATTGTCCTAAATAGTGATTGCATGTGTAAATACATGTGATATTTTTAATACATTAATTAAACATCAACCTGGTATAAATTAGCATACATGTTAAGGAACACTAACACAGGATAGTTATTAACAATGTGAATTACACATGTTGATGCGTGCAGATACACATTGCTATGCACATCACATGTGTACTTATTCTACACATTAACGACACCATATGTTATATTAGTACAGTAATATATTTCGGTCATTGTGCATGTCAATATTAGAATTAAAATGCATAGTATCCTTTCTATGAATTGTCCATGTGCATCAGTAAACATTGGTATACAATTCTCTGTACTGATAAATGTTATCACACAAATTAATCACACATCTAGATACCCATTGATATATATTAGTATATCCGTGATATGCATATATTTTAATCAATATATACATGCATTAATCAATGTTATTGTATGCTAATCATCATATACATTAAACATACACAAGAATATATATGTACATACATATATATATGTTTTTATATGCATCAATTACAAGCATTAATAAACATCCATACATATAAACAAACATTGTTAAATGTTTAAATGCACACTGCGACAGGTTATTAAATATGAGAATCACACATGCCCATGCAAGTAGGTATATATTATTATATACATAACATATGTAATTATTCTATACATTAACTGTTCTCCACCTCATCCCCATCACCCACTTGAGTGCTGGCTTGGCAGCGTTAGAAATGGTCTAACTTTGACCTTCTTCAACACTGAACCCTAGGATAAAGTAATAAATCCAAATAAAGGTCCCCACACCGTTTGAAACTTTCAACCTTTCTGTGTGTCCTTCAAAAAACATGCTTTTCACACAGAGCACAAAAATAATGACTCCTACTATGCTAATACCTCCTAACATTTACAGTGGGAATCCTTCAAAGAGCACACATCTCCATCCCTTGTAGGGAACCAAAGCCCCTTCTGGTATGAGAATGATCTGTTGGTGAAGATCAAGGAAGGGTTGAAGCATCACTTGCTTATGTCTCCCAAGAAATTATATGCCCACCCCTTACATACCCTTAATGTAAACATTTCAAGAGTGGATATAAATGCCAGTGAGAAACATGTTAATGAATGAGCCTGGGAATTCCTTAATACTAGGCCAACTGAGTCAGGTGCACAGATATCTTTTTTATTTGTTATTACTATTATTATTATAGGTCTGAGAAGATTCTGATTGAATAGCGTACAATCACCCATGTTATATCTTTATTTTGTCCCTTTCCTGCAGAGCTGAGTGAAACACCATCAGACTAAAGGCTTTTTCTTTTGGTGACCTCACTTGTCAAGTCATGTCTACCAAACAGCTGATCACACCTTTTAGCATCCTCACAGTTCTATCCTCTATCAGTAATAGTGTACAAGATCATATATTTATTTCAATGATTTGAACAGTTATTCAAAGGTTAGCTGTAATTTCTTTCAGCTGAGGTATCTTGGGGAAGTTTAAAATAGCTAGGCAGATGACCTCTCTGAGTGTACCCCAAAACTCAAGTCCCACATTGTGATCAGTTCTGCAGGCTCTTCCTGGTTGTGCCTCCAAGCACCTATACTTGACACAGGTGTCCTTTTTTGCATCCTGACCTAGTTTCTCATCAGTATTTTTTCTCATCTTGATGAATACAGGCATAATGTGGAAAGAATAAAACTTCTAGGATGTTTTTGGAGACTAAACACTTAAGACTCTAGTGAGAAATACTTACTACTTTCCTTCTCCAATCAATCATATGACCATATATATCTTTGTCTTTAGAAGGAGGAGATTGTAAAAGGATTCACTTGTGTTTCTTGAAAGGGTATCACTACTTTCCTTGAGCTCTGAGTAGAGGTAATTACTATAAAGGTAATGGCACTTCTCTGTGACATCATTAGTACCTTCCCTAGATATTCTGTTACATCCTGGAGAGGACAAACATCCTTTGTGATGTCACCTGTGTTATGGCAACACCAACTCCTCTTGAGCCATTTGTTCTGTACATTTACTAATCACCCACAGACATGGTTCCTACTGTATGCAGGTTACTTAGTAGAGTGAGAGAATGGCAAGCAGGAAAACACCAGACAGAGGAAGAAGGAAGCTTTCCATCAGTCTCAGTGGAAATCAGCCTGAAATATATGGTCCTGGAGCATTCACAGAGACAGATGGTCTTGGAACTGGGACCTTCCTGAAGAAGGCGGGCTTGAGCTGGGTCTTTCAATTATGGGTCTGATGAACTAGATTCCCTGGAAAGCTTCTGGACTTCCCGACTTGTTATGGTTCCTGAATATCAAACATTCCAGGAGAGTGGTCTATCCCATAAAGCAACAGATGCAAGACCAAACCTGTTGAGCTGGGATATTCTGGCTTTCACTTTTACAGGGTTTTGAATTAGGAAAAAATTAAAGATTCAGAAAGGAGAAGAAGATGTGTCTCAAGCGCTCAGCAGGATATCATAGCAGTCAACCTCAGTCAATCCCTTTAAATGGAGTGACTGACTGACACTAAAAACAAGAAGAGAAATGTGCTCTGGAAAAGTCCTTAATAGCACAACACTTCTGACCACCTTTCCATGGCTATGGGCCTCACTGGGATCTGAGTCAGATGGTGTGGGTGGAAGGCAGCCAAAGCCCTGTTAAGAGCAGTGGAGCAGGATGGAGATTGTCTCCTTCTTGCCTACTCTAGGTGTCCTGTGTTATCTCTGAGTTGACTTTGTGAGTCTAGTGAACAATTTCTGCTCCTACATTGTTTTCCCATGTACAGTCATGAGCCTGGAATGACATTGCAGGAGATCTGGGCACCTCCACACCCTCTGAGAGCTTGTGGACTATTCTCACTTTCTTCGGGCTTCTGAAAGCCACTGACTTTTGATGCTATACAGCCAAGTTGAATCCTGTTCATCTTTGAATATAACTGATGAGGCTATCTACTTGGTTGTCTGAGACATGTTCTGGAGGATGCAGAGCAAACCAGCTTTGTGGGATACCCCAAACTCTGGAAAGAGGAGAATTCTAAGGTTCACTGACCTGTTATTTCACACTGGGGCCAAAAATCCTTTATGGTGTACCTAGATGGCATGCATACACACTTTTTCACTCCCTGTGCATGTTCAATTGTATCCATCTTGGTACAGTGACCATCACACTCAACTCTCCTGTCCAAGAAAGAGGTGTAGAAGAAGGTTGAAAAGCTGACCCCTTGGCTTAACCTAATGATCAGTGAGATAAATGATTCATGAGATTGCTGGATCCTCATCACTAACAGAGTATTGGACAATAGGCATTTTTTTTCTTTCAAACTCCATGGTAACATTCTTTGTTCCACAATATAACCCACATCTTACTCTTACTAAGGTCTTCAGTACTAGGAGACTGTAAGTCCAGGGTGTCCATATGTTCAACTTCCTTTTCCTAAATGCTTCCCAAAGGTTCACCTTGAAACTTGAGCAGGAATGAGTTGGAAACTCAATCTGGTCTTCTTCATTCAGATGATATACACAGCATACAACTCAGGGATTGACAGAGTTGTGTGTGGGAGGTTGGAGCATGCATTAGGGAAGGTCCTGACTGACTGCAGTTTGAGCCAGATAATAATTACTTTGTGTTTCTGGTGAGTCTCTGTACTTGAATGGAAGGTTATTATGTGCTGTAAGCTGCAGGGATGAGCTTTATCCCAACTGGAACATCTCAATACCTAAATCTGGGCCTCATTACTCCTCCTATCTGGTCTTGTATTTATAAAATACTAGTTCAAACATTTCTATATTTCCTTTGCCCCTTTCTCTGTCTCTGTGTGTCTGTGTTTGTTTGTCTGACTCTCTCTCTCTCTCTCTCTCTCTCTCTCTCTCTCTCTCATCTCTCTGTCTGTCTGTCTATCTATCTATCATCTATCTATATCTCCATCTTTTTTTCTGTGCATTTTTGTGGGTGTCTTTATCTGTGCACACATGTTGAATGTCTGTGCATATATGTTTGGTTCCTGTACATGCTGATATGCACATGTATCATACGCACTTGCATAGTTACCAAACTTACTCAGTGTTCTTTGAGATCTTGATTTAAAAATAAAAGAAAAAGAAAAGAAATGAAAAAAAGGTTTAGAATGCACATAGGGTGTGTGTCTGTTTGTGCTAATAAATATTTGTTCTGTCAGCAGAACTGACCTTTATTCACAGGGACAAGGTGCTGTTGGTGTTTACTAGCTGCTCCAAAACACACTGACACCTAGAAACAGCTGGGAAGGTAAATTGACTGATGTCTAGTTTGAAAAACACAAATATGAGGGAAAAATGAGTAGGTTTGCACATAATTGATTAAAAGTAAACATGTCTTGTTCATTATGAGGATATGGAAAACTGACCATTTAGTTTATAAAGCAGCCATGTGGAAGTTCATGTTTTTCCTTGATGGATTCCAACCTTGAGTGACTCTTCAGCATTGAGCAATTAATAATATATGGATGTTAACTTCATACAGTATTAAGTATCTTATAGTGAATCCTGAGCATGAGGAGACAGACTTGAGCATTCTCGGAAACAGACAGAGACTCCTTTCTGAAGGGATGGTCACCAAATCTGTAGACATTTATTGTAGCAATTTAGACAGAAACAAATGACACATGAAATGAATCAATGAAACATACATATATAGTTAGATAATACCAATTATTTATACAATTTATATAATATATAACATATTAATTAATATAATGTAGTTATGATATTATATTTAATAAAATAAATTATAGAATTTAGTTGTTTAGATTATACTCTCTAATATAAATTTTACATTGTATAGTATTTAATTAATTTAACAGTATATTAAATAGAATTAATTTTATGTATCTTATATTGAATTATATTACATATAATAGAAATTCTTATATACTTTTTAATAAATTTAATAAAACAGTATTTCATATAATTAATAATATCCATTAATTATATTGAATTTACCAAAGATAAATATATCATGTAATTAAAAAGTCAGTCTCCAACTTATATTAATATATGCTTAAAGTCCTCGATGAAAAGTAATGCCTGTGTTTCTCTTAGTATTTCCCACAATTCAAAGCTGAATGATTTTACTCTGTCCTGAAAGGAACAATGACTGGCCATAGCTCTCCTGTGAATTAATTCCATAGAATTAACAATTGAATAAACAGGTACCTTCTCACACAGTGCACCTCCAGACTCATCTTCACACAACACACCCAAAATGCCTTTACAAAGCACACTTCAGAATGCCTTCACAGAGCACACCTCAAAACACATCTTCTCATAACTAGCCTCAAGACTCACCTTTGAGCACCCCAAGATTCACCTTCACACAAAGCATCCCAAGACTCACCTTCACACAGTGCCTCACAAGACTTGCTTTTATACAGTTTACCCCAAGACATGCTTTCACACAGTGTATCCGAAGACTGTTCTTAACAGAGTGTACGCCAAGACTTTCATTTATGTCACGTGCTCCCCAGAATGTCCTACATACATACACTTGGGGTGATAAATACACCCTAGGTGCCATGTGACCCTCAAAACATTACGCGCCTTTACAGGATGTCAAGTGGGCCACAAGATGTTCTATGTACCCTAAAAAGTTATGTGTACCCTCAGGATGCCATGAGTTCCCCAGGATATTATATGTCCCACAGGATATCGTGTGTCTTCCAATATGCCAGGAGCCTTTCCAGGATGTAATGAATCCTCCAAGATTCCATATGTCCCCTCAGAATGCCCTGTACACCCTCAGGATGTCATGTTCCTTTTCAGGATATTGACTTTCCCCAGGATGTTACGTGCACCCCAGGCAGTCATATGTTCGAAAGGATGTCATACGTCCCCTCCAGCTGTCATGAATCTCCCATGATATTGACCTGTCAGGATGATGTGCACCCCAGGATGTCACATGGCCCCAATGACCCCAAGAGAATATTCTTATTCCTTCCCACTTCTTCCTAAACCAGTGATTCCCATTTTACCACACTTCTGGGAGAATATGTTAAAGGCAGTGGATCACTGTTCTCTCTACCAGAGAGAACTATGTAACTATTCCAAAGGAGAACTCTCCTGTCACAGTATCTACAGTCTTTGACAGAGAAAGGTGAGTAAACAAACGCCTGGTGACTTTATCTTGAGAGAATGAGGAGCATCCTCAAGGATATTTCCACAAGTAAATCCATGAGTTTTCCCCAAGAGGTGTTTATAGAGAAGGAAATTCAGCCACTGCATTCTCATAACTGTGTTTGCATGTGCAAGTATTTTACAACATGAAGAAGAGTCTTGCAACAGATTCTATTCAGTGTTGACATCAATATAGAAAACATGATGTAAATGTTTTCCGGTATTGGTATGCAATCCCCCTGAAGCTTATGTGCAATTTACACATGTATGATAAATGAGGGTCTATCATGTGCATGAATGTAGTTATTAGTACATAGATAAATAAGACTCTACGACATGTATATATGTAGTCATGGTCACAAAGGTTATGACTGAGTCTCTGCAATGTGTATATATGCAGTCATGTTCATATGGGTTATACACAAGATTCTTCCATGTAAATATATGCAATTACTGGCACATAGGTTATAAAGGAAACTCATGTGAATGAATGTATGTAGTCATGGCCATGTAAGTTATAAATCATTGTCTACCATGTGTGCATACGTAGCTATGGGGATGTAGGTTATAAATCAGTTTTAACACACATAAACAGACATACATACACACAAGCAGTATCATATAACAGTTCCATTCCTATTTAGACCTCTGTTGTGAGTTGAACATACAAATGTTCACATCACAGATGGAGATGAGGGAGATCTATCTGCTCAGGGGACCATCACTATACAAGAGCAAATGTCCCCAAAGTCAAGGGCTGGTGAGCTTGGGAGGTATCCAGAGCAGGCACATTTACCTTGCTTAATTAGAAGACAAGAGGCTATAACACATGGAAAACATCCTACATAAATGATCTATGAAATCCATGAAAAAAGAGAAGACATTCTAAACTCAGGACAGCAGTACCTGAAGAAAACTGGAGTCAAGATGGTGGCCATGATATTGTTATCACTGGATGGCTGTGACTTCAAAAATGGGATGGTTGTGGCAACAAAATATGCTCTGTTCATTGCATTCTGTGTTTGGCACATAGAAGAGTTGAGGGTGAATGCTGTGGTTAATTGCATATTAACATGGTATGGTCTGAAATGATGTGGATGTCTTGTTAGGTTCAGGCCCTGTGCAGTGTTTCATAGGTGTTTGACAAGGGAAGGCTTGATAAGACCCCACTGTACATTTCAGAACTCACTTCTTTTTGAAGGGTTTAGGTGTCCCTGCAAGCTGAATTGCTCTATCTCACCTGATACAGAAAATCTGTATCAGGTGACAAAGTAGATAGACTCCTTGGGATTATTCAAGGCTGAACAGAATTCAACTTGGCTGTATAGCATCCTAAGGCAGTGGGTTTCTGAAGCCAGGAGAAAATCAACATAGTCCAAAGCTCTCAGATAGTGTGGATCTCCACAGATTCCCTGCTAGGTCTCACCAGAGTGTGACTGTACATGGGGAAACAATGAAGGAGAAGAATATGTTCACTAGACTTACCATGTCAACTCAGACATGGCACAAGGCAACCAGAGCAGGCAAAAAGAAGCAATTCTCCATTCTGGACCACTTTTCTTGCCTGAGATTTGATTGACTACCTACACATATCCATGGTGACCACAGCCAGGAAGAAGAGGTCAGAATTGTCCTGTAAAGCCTGAGGACATAAATCCTTCTCCTGAAGCTCATTTCTCTGCCTGTTACTAGTGTCAAAGTGTCACTCCATCAAAAGGGATTAACAGGGTATAAGATAGGAGACATCCTACCCTAAGCTGGGGACATCTCTCCTCTTCTTCCTATGCTTCCTGAGGCTCTCATTTTTAGGCCTTTAAACAAACCTCCCCTGTAAGAGTGACAGTCAACAATGCCCTACAAAATGGCTATGTTTATCTGGCTCCTTATTTCTGGGAACAGCTAATGTCCTGGAATCATTGACATTTATGAACCATGATGATCATGGAAGTCCAGAAACTTCCCAGAGGATGTAGCTCCTGAGTTCCATTATTGGAAGACCCAGCTCATACACACCTCCTTCAGGAAAGCACACATTCTCTACAAGGAACTCTCTGTGCCTCTCCCAGGACCACTTACTTTTTCTTGTTTTACACTGAGACAAAAGTACGGCTTCCTTCTTCCCCTATCTGGTCTCCCTGCTCATCATTCTCTCTCTCTCTAAGGAAACGGATGATATCATGGAAACACATTCTACACATAGCTGCAGAAAAGTGGGAATGAACATACAGAGGCAGTAGGAGTAAGGACAGGTCATTCATGGATAGAGGCTAGTACTATGAATGAAATAAAACATGGAACATACTCTTTTCCTAACTAGAAGTGATGTACAAACAATATCCACTTACCAAGGAAATTTTTATTATTATTATTCTTGGAACTCCTACAGGGAAAACAAAAAACTCTTAATTGTGGGCTACACAATCTGCAATAGATAGAAAGTAAAAAACTACTGCAATAGCATATGTTGAGCTTCCTTGTCTCACACTTATAAATCTTAGCATATTTTAACCTTACATATCTTTCATATTTTATTACCTTTATTATGACTTTCAGTTCGTATATTAATATGATTACCGTGAGTGCAAACATTGTAATATCCTTGTCTCTATGAGTATGTAAATCTAATCAGGTGTTTCTTGTTGCATGAGTGTTTTTGTGCTTTTCTGTTAGATTATGTTTCTTTTTATGTTTCTTGGTCATATTTTATTTTATTTTTTTACTGTATTATATTTTGTGTGATATATTAGTATCATTTTAGATGTCCTATTATTGTATTTAGGTTTAGCTACAGGGGAACAACATTGGGAAAGAATTTAGAAACTAGGGAGAACAAAACTCTAATCAGATATATTGTGAATACCAAAATATATTCAATCAAAGTATCCAAATAAAAATAGATAAATAAATAAAGGTTTCCAACAAAACAAATCTGTAATATATTGTTAGTTTGCACCAATGTATACCCAAAAAAAAATTACGTTTACCATTCTATCTTGGTCATAAATATGGTTTATAGGCATCATTGTTGGGGAAAACAATAGGTTATTTTCCTTCTTTCAAAAGTTTAGTAGTGCTCTCTGCCACCATGAAAGATGAACCTCAAAGAGGAGGCATTCATGTCAGTTCCAAATAAATGTTCTCATGGCTGTGTTTGAAGTGCATGGTGTCTTTGGCAATATAGGATTATTTAAACTCTGGCATAATAAAGCTGACTTGTTTTAATTTACAGAAACATAGAAGAATAAATCAACAGACATGACATGGAAAATGCATGGGGTGATGGTAACCTAGATAATGTTCAGGACTTCACAAGAAATATGAAATTAAATATTAGAAAGGCTATTTTAAATTTCTGTCTAAGCTTCACATCCCGTGAAGAAATTATTTAAGAAAATAATATTAAACTTCTGTAAATAGTAACATTAACTGGTAGATGGCATAAAAGTTATGATTTCATCACATCAATAAAAATTAAAGAATGATTGACAGTGTTTAGATTGAAGCCATTCTCAGAAATATACCAAAATGCAAATTTCTGTCTAAAGTCAATCATTTCATATTTCATCCTATTATCAGGATTTTACCTACTTAAATGGTTACTTGCTCTTCATGGGAGATTTTGCACATAAAATGATCCTTGAACACTATAGAAAAACATGTGCATTTCTATTATAAAAATCACTGATGAATCTCATTAAAATAATAAGTTATGAATAGCATGTATAACGTAGAAATACAAGAAAGTTAAGGAAATTAATCATATTTTACAGTTCATTTTCAAGATAAATTTTAAAACATTAAAAATATATTATGAGCTCAAGATAACTTTTAAAAGTAATATTGATTTTATCAACTCAACCATTTACAAAAACTGGGATTTATTTATTTTGCATGAGTTGTGTACATGATAATAAATCAAAACACAAATAAATCCTAAAATACATTTTTTTATTGTTAATTACATGAAAGAGAATCAGGTGGGGTATCTATCAGAATTCTATTCACTTGGTAAAGACTTACTTAGTACATTTGAAATAAAACAAATAGATAGAAAATGTCAATTCATGTTTTCAGTTTTTAAAAGATTTTATTTGTCTATCACCTTTTTTCTTGGTGTACATATGGGACATGAGATTCTTTGTACTTTATTTTAATTTTCCTTAAATTTTATGTTAACAAACAAAGTTAAATTTAGCTGTTACATATATGTTTCTGATGTTTTCAAATGGAATTATCTGCATTTTGTTCAGGTTGATATATTCTTCCCATATTTCTTCTGTAAGATTTTTTCCTTTTGCTACATTTCAAGGAGGAAAAGCAAAACGAAATATCCTTGAGGTCCTTCCTACACTATAGATTCATCAAAACTCATTGTCTAGGGATAAATTATCCATAATTGTGCCAACTCTAGCATATTCTTTTTTGGCTAGTCCTAGAAGTCTTAATAAAATTATGTCATAGTACTGAGAATCATTCCAGAATTTGTCATTATATTAATTTTAATGTTCTGAGGATATTGTGCTGGAAGTCAGCCCTAGTGGAGGATATTTTCTTTCCGGTTAGTTGTTCCTGAGGAATCAGGGAGGAAAGAGCATTGGCGGAGGGTGAGACAGTGTCTTATGATTTGGGGGTAAGACTTTGTCTTATGAAATATTTAGAGTTGCTGTATAATAATAAAATGTTTTCTTATCTAAGTCTAAGTTACTATGCTACTGTAGCTGAGCTGCTTTCTGTGGTCCTCTCAGGAGAGAAACTGCAGACTCTGGCACTTAGCACCTCATCCTAAAAAAGCAGGAGATTTTACAAAGGATTAATTGCTAGTGCCTTTCCCTTTTGTCCAGATACCTAATGCTTTCTACTATGGGGAAGTTTGGAACAGTATACTTCTATTGTACCAGAAGAAGTGAATAATACTTGCAGAAGGAAAATTTTTACATAAGCAAATCTGCATAAACTCATATAAGTTCAAATACAGATTCATACAATCTCATCTATTCTTTCCTATTTAAACAAGTAGGACCCAGCTTGCATGCGTTCACATAATTACATACATACACTCACACATCCATACTTACATATGCAAATAGAGTAAAAGACCAAGCACCTTTTCAGAAAAAAATGTACTCATTCTGCATGAAAAATGAGCTCCGATCTTTATTGCACAATGAAAAGAAAAGCTTCTAGCCTTTTAATGCTAAATGAATTAAACCTAAGTTTGTAAGAATAAGGCTTTTCTCCTTTTAATAAGGCTAAGCCTTATTCAGCCTTACTAATTACTAATTCAGCCTTACTCTGAATTCTCCTTCTAATCTTGCTCTCTACTCATGTACTGATGTCACTATAATGCTCTAACTCTCAATGTCTTTTCTCCCAGTGCTGTGCCTATACTTCTAAGTTTTTCTTGGGTTCAGTTCTGACACTTCTCCTTGTCCTCAGCACTTAAACATCTTTCATAATGCAAGATCACAAGTTTAAAAGTTCATCACAAGTTCACACACAAAATCAAATCATAAAGTGAAATAGAGGTTTACAACAGAGAATGTTTACATTCGTGTCCATTAGGACTCATTATCTGGCTAACCATCCATCACCTGTCTCAGCTCCACAGGTTTACTGAAGGTTTAAAACCATAACTAAATTATTAGTGAGCTATTTGAATAGATAAACCCTGCCAATATTACATATCCTGCCCTAGCACCTATAATTAATCTTTAGCTCCCTTATTGACCATTGGTTAATTGTATTACAACCTCTTGGACTGTGCTCTGAGTAAGAGAAAATCTGGTTACTATCTAAGAGCAATTAACTGTTGACACCTGGGAAACTGGCAGAATTCTCACTGCATTTTTGACTATCAGAAAAGGACCCATTTTTATAGCAGTCCCACTATAAAAAAGCTTAATAATCACAGATAGAATTTTAGGAATTATTATAAGATCACCATTAAGAATTTAGTCATCTATTTGCTTTATACAGCACCACTACAAGAAAGTATATCTTTCCTGATCTGCAGAGATCTTCTCCAATAGGATGTGGTAATACTTAGTGATTGTTACATATGTTTAATAATAACAAGAAACGCATATGAATAACAGGGATCTTTTCTAAAATAAAATGTGTGCAGCCTTGCTTAAATAAGGGCTCACCTGTCATATTATGTAATAAAATTCATAATGTATGAATAAAATTTCTGATTAAATTGAAGAAATTTATGAAAAATTACAGAAAAAAATGAAGTAAAATACAGAAAAATTATGATAAAAATAAGGTATTATTTGAAAAATTAGTGAGGAAACAGAAAACAAATGTAGAAAAAAAATTATGAAAAAATGAAGACTTGTATGAAAACATCTGTGATTTAAATAAGACAGAGAAATTTTATGAAAAAATTGAAGACATTTATGTAAAAAATTACTAAACAGAAAAGGTCACAAATATTTAAAAAATTATGAAAAAGGTGAATGTTTAAAAATGTTTCTGATATAATTTAACATTTAAATGGATAACAATATGGAAAAACTGCTAAAAAAATAATAAAAAATTTAGAAAAATTTACCAAAATTTGAAGAAATTTTTGTAAAAATAACTGATAAATATGAAGAGAAATATAGAAAAAAATTACAAGACAATAAGTGGCACTTAATGAAAAATAACTGATATTAAGATCAAATACAGAAAACATATATGAAAAAATAGAACACATTTATGTATATATTACTGGTAAAAAAGTCAAATATAAAATTATTGAAGAAATAATTAAAGACTTGCATGAAAATGCTGATTAAAATGAAAAAAAGAAAAAAAATTTATGAAAAATTCCAAACAATGATGAAAAAACATAAAAAAAATGAAGAAAAATGTATTGAAATATTGTAGACATTGATGGAAAAATTAATCATAAAAATGAAGACAATTACAGAAAATAATTCTGAACATGGAAAATATATAATGAAAATTACTGACAAAATAAACAAAAATATTGACACAAATTTTCAAATCATAGAATATATTTTTGGAAAACTTACTAATAAAAGAGGTGACAAATATCAAAAAATTGTGAAAAAAATTCAAGAAAGTTTGAAAATAATTACTGACAAAAAGGAAGATAAATATTCAAAAATATTATAAATATATTGAACACATTTAATGAAAATATGGTGATAAACAGAAAAACATTCTGATAAAATCAAAGATCTTTGTGAAAAATTAATGATAAAAATGAAAATACAGTAAAAAAAATGAAAAACTGCAATATATTTTAGGAAAAATTATTAGTAAAAATGTAAAAAAATGTTATGATTAATTTATAATGTATGTAAAAAAATTACTGATAAAATTTCAGACATTTATGCAAAATAAGAAAATTATGAAAATTGAAGAATTGAGATAAAATTAATAATAAATAAATATACAAAATAATTTCTGAAATATTAAAGACATTTATGGAAGAGTTATTAATAAATATGAAGACAAAGAAAAAATTATCAAAGATTGAAGACATTTATGGAAAAATTTTTGATCAAAATGAAGATAAAATAGAAGACTATAAAAAATTGCAGATATTTATGGAAAAATTACTAATAAAAAGATGACAAATATCAAAAAAATGAAAAATTTTGATTATATTTTTAAAAATTACTGTTAAAATTGAATATAAATTTAGAAAAATATTTGAAAAAATAAAAGACATTAAAAATTTAAAGGTGAAAATGAAGACAAATATATAAAAAATATGAAATAATTCGTGACATTATTGAACAAATTATATAAAAAGGAAGTAAAAAATAAAAATATCTTTAAAAATGGATATTGTATGTGGTTATATTTCTTTGAAAATTGAAGGTATGTATTGAAAAGTTATAGAAAAAATGAAGACAAATACAGAAATTGTTTATGATCATGTTGAAAAAGTGTATGGAAAATTAATCTATAATATGAAAACAAAGATAGAAAAATTTTAGAAAATAACTGAAAACTTGTATAGAAAATTTACTGATATAAATCAAGAAAAAATAGAAAACTTTATGAAGAAAATGAAGTATAAGCTGGAAATTTTCTAATAAAATTGAAAATATTTAATGAAAAATTACTAATAAAAATTGAGACAAATATAAAAAAATTATGAAAAATTGAAGACATTGAATAATTACTGGTTAAATGACATAGATAGAAATTACTTATGAAAACCTAGAAATATTTATGTAAAAATTCCTGATAAAAGAGAAGACAAAAATAAAAAGAGGTTTGAAAGAATTCAAGACTTTCATCGGAAATTTACTGGAGTAAATGAAGTCAGTCCAGATGCAGGGACTGAGGAAAAGCCAGGAGGTTAGAGCCTACCTGCTTCCACTTGTGGCCAGAAACTCCAACTGGGCAATTCAGTCTCTCCATATATAAGTAGCTCAGGGAGAAAGCTACCCGCCCACTCGGAATCCAGAGGCAGGGACTGAGGAAAGCCAGGAGGTAAGAGCCTGCCTGCTTCCATCTGTGGCCAGAAACCCCTTCTTGGCGAACAGGTCTCTCCATATATAAGTAGCTCAGGGAGAAAGCTACCTACCCACTTGTGCTGAGGATTCAGCAACAGTAGGACTCCAAACACAGGGTCTGAAGAACAGCTGGAAGAGAACTGGTCTCCCAGGAAAATTGACATCTGAGCTTGAAGGAAAGACAAGCCACAGTGAGAAAGAGAAAGACCAGCTAACTCCAGAGATAACCAGAAGGCGAAAGGCAAGGGCATGAACACAAGGAACGGAAACAAAGACCACTTGAACTCAGATGAACTCAGCTCTCCCACCACAGCCAGCCATGGATACCCCAACACAGCAGAAAAGGAAGACTCAGACTTAAAATCACATCTCATGAAGATGATAAAAGTGTTTAAGAAGGAAATAAATAACTCCCTTAAAGAAATACAAGAGAACACAGGTAAACAACTGGAAGCCCTTAAAGAGGACACACAAAAATTCCTTGAACAATTACAGAAAAACACAATCAAATGGGCAGAAATAAAGGAAAACACAACCAATCAAATGAAAAAAACCATTCAGGAATTAAAAACAGAAATAGAAACAATAAAGAAATCACAAAGGGAGACAACCCTGGAATTAGAAATCATAGGAAAGGAATCAGGAGTCATAGATGCAAGACTCACCAACAGAATACAAGAGATGGAAGAGAGAATCTCAGGTATGGAAGATACCATAGAAAACATGGACACAACAGTCAAAGAAAACACAAAATGCAAAAAGCTACTAAACCAAATCATCCAAGATATCCAAGATGCAATGAGACAGAAACTGAGGATATTAGGAATAGAAGAGAGTGAAGACTCCCAACCTAAAGTACCAGTAAATATCTTCAACAAAATTATAGAAGAATATTTCCATAACCTAAAGAAAGTGATGAACATACTTATAAAAGAAGCCTACAGAACTCCAAATAGACTGGACCAGAAAAGAAATTCCTGCTGTCACACCAAATACACAAAACAATGAAAGAATATTAAAAGCAGTAAGGGAAAATGGGAAAGTAACATATAAAGACAGACCTACCAGATTTACACCACACTTCTCACCAGAGACTATGAAAGCTAGAAGATTCTGGGCAGAGCTCATACAGACGCTAAAAGAACATAAATGCCAGCCCAGGATGCTATACCCAGCAAAATTCTCACTAATCATAGAGGGTGAAACCAAAATATTCTACGATAAAACCAAATTTGCACAGTATGTTTCCACAAACCAGCCCTACAAAGAATAATACATGGGAATTGCCAATGCAAAGAGGGAAACTCCACTCAAGAAAAAGAAAGAACATAATCTTTCAAGAAACTCAAAAGAAGATAGCCACAAAAACAATGTAAGCAACATCAAAAATAACAGGAAATAACAATCACTATTGTTTAATATCTTTTAATATCAATGGTCTCAACTCCCCAATAAAAAGACACAGACTGACAGACTGGATCCATAAACATTAACTAGCATTTTGCTGCATCCAGGAAACGCACCTCTGTATTGAAGACAAACACTACCTCAGAGACAAGGGCTGGAAAATAAGCAAATGGCCCCAAGAAACTGGCTGGAGTAGTCATTCTAATATCAGTTAAAATTGACTTTCAACCAAAAGTCATGAAAAAAGATAAAGAAGGACTTTTCATATTAATCAAAGGAAAAATCTACCAAGAAGAACTCTCAATTCTGAACATCTATGCCCCGAATGCAAGTGCTTCCACTTTCATAAAAGAAAAAAAACTCTACTAAAGCTCATAGAATACATTGCACCTCACACAATAATAGTGGGAGACTTCAACACCCCACTATCAACAATAGACAAATCTTGGCAACATAAACTATACAGAGACACAGTGAAACTAACAGATGCTATGAACCAAATGGGTTTAACAGATATCTATAGAACATTTCATCCTGCATCAAAAGAATATGCCTTCTTCTCAGCACCTCTTGGTACCTTCTCCAAAATTGATCATATAATTGGTCACAAAACAAGCCTCAACATATATAAGAAGATTGAAATAATCCCATGCCTCATATCAGATCACCATGAATTAAGGTTGGTCTCCAATGGCAACAGCAACAGAAAGCCCACATAAACATGGAAGCTGAACAATGCACTGCATAATGGTAAGTTTATCAAGGAAGCAACAAAGAAGGAAATTAAAGACTTCATAGAATTATATGAAAATGAAAGTACAACTTACCCAAACCTATGGGACACAATTAAAGTAGTGTTTAGAGGAAACACACAGCTCTGAATGCCTCCAAAAAGAAACTGGAGAGAACATACACGAACAGCTTAACAGCACATCTGAAAGTTCTACAAAAAGAAAGAAGCTAATACACCCAAGAGCAGTAGAAGGCAAGAAATAATCAAATTAAGGGCTGAAATCAACCAAGTGGAAACTAAAAGAACTATACAGTGAATCAAACAAACCAAGAGCTGGTTCTTCGAGAAAATCAGCATGATAGATAAAACCTTAGCCAGAATTACAAGTGGGCACAGAGTATCAAAATTAACAAAATTAGAAATGGAAATGGAGATATAACAATAGACTGTGAGAAAATTTAAAAAAATCATCAGATCCTTATACAAAAGCCTACATGCAACAAAATTGGAAAATCTGGAGGAAATGAACTAGTTTCTAGTCAGATACCAATTACCAACATTAAATCAAGATCAGATAAACCATTTAAACAGTCCCATAACTCCTAAAGAAATAGAAGCAGTCATTAAAAGTCTCCCAACCAAAAAAAGCCCAGGACCAGATGGGTTTAATGCAGAATTCTATCAGACCTTCAAAGAGGACCTAATACCAATACTCTTCAAGCTATTCCTTTACATAGAAACAGAAGGAACACTACCCAATTCGTTCTGTGAGTCTGAAGTTACGCTGATACAAAGCCCCACAATTACTGAACAATAAAAGCAACTTCAGACCAATTTGCCTTATGAATATCGATTCAAAAATACTCAATAAAATTTTTGCAAACCAAATCCAAGAGCACATCAAGACTATCATTCACCATGATCAAGTAGGCTTCAACTCAGGGTTGCAGGGATATTTCAATATCCGGAAATCCATTAATGTAATCCACTTCATAAACAAACTCATAGAAAAAAACCACATGGTCATCTCCTTAGATGATGAGAAAGCATTTCACAGAATTCAGCATCCCATCATGATAAAACTCTTGTAAAGATCAGGAATTCAAGGAGCATACCTAACCTTAGTAAAAGCAGTATATATCAAACCAGTGGCCAAAATCAAACTATATAAAATATCTTGGTTTGACTCTAACCAAACAAGATAAAGATCTGTCTGACAAAAACTTCAAGTTTCTGAAGAGAGAAATCACAGAAGACCTCAGAAGAAGGAAAGATCTCCCATGCTCATGGATCAGCAGGGTTTACATAGTTAAAATGGCCATCCTTCCGAAAGCAATATAAAGATTCAATGCTATCCTCATTAAAATCCCAACTCTATTCTTTGTAGACCTAGAAAGAGCAATTCTCAAATTCATATGGAATAACAAAAAACCCAGGATAGCAAAATCTATCGTCAACAATAAAAGGTCTTGTGGGGTAATCAGCCTCCCTGACCTCAAGCTGTACTACAGAGCATTAGTGATAAAAACTGCATGGTATTGGTACAGTGACCAGCAGGTTGACCAATGGAATAGAATCAAAGGCCCAGAAAAGAATCTGCAAACATATGGTCACTTGATCTTTGACGAAGGTGCTAAAACCATACAGTGGGAAAAAGGCAGGATCTTCAACAAACAGTGCTGGATCAACTGGCAGTCTACATGTAGAAGATTGTGAATTGATCCATTCCTATCTCCCTGCAAAAAGGTCAAGTCCAAGTGGATCAAGGACCGTTATATATAACCAGATACACTGAATTTAATAAAAGAGAGAGTAGGAAAGAGTCTCAAACACTTGGGCACAGCGGAAATGTTCTTGAACAGAACACCAATGTCTTGTGCTCTAAGGTCAAGAATTGACAGATGGGACCTCGTTAAATTACAAACCTTCTGTAAGGCAAAGGACACTGTAATTAGGGAAAAACTGCAACCTACAGATTGAGGGAAGATCTTTACCAATCCTACATCTGGTAGAGGCAAATATCCAATGTATACAAAGAACTCAAGAAGCTAGACTCCAGAGATACAAATAACCCTATCAAAAAATGAGGAAGTTTGCTAAACAGAGAATTCTCAACGGAGGAAACTTGAAAGGCCGAGAAGCACCTAAAGAAATGTTCAACATCCTTAGTCATCAGGGAAATGCAAATCAAAACAACCCAGAGGTTCTAACTCACACTATTCAAAATGGCTAAGCTCAAAAACTCAGGTGAAAGCAGATGTTGGCAAGGATGTGGAGAAAGAGGAACACTCCTCCACTGCTGGTGGGGATGCAAGCTGATACAACCTCTTTGGAAGTCAGTTTGGAGGACCCTCAGAAAAATGAACATAATACTACCTGATGACCCAGCTATTCCACTCCTGGGCATACACCCAGAAGATACTCCAACATGTAATAAAAACACATGTTCCACTATGTTCATAGCAGCCATATTTATAATAGCCAGAAGATGGAAATAACCCATATGTCCCTCCACAGAGGAATGGATACAGAAAATGTGGTACATTTACACAGTGGAATACTACACAGCTATTAAAAACAATGACTTCATGAAGTTCATAGACAAATGGATGGATCTTGAAAACATCATTCTGAGCCAGGTAATGCA